>JAJHUR010086516.1:0-15219 GCA_027495735.1 Lutjanus campechanus
TGCGTCTCTTCACTCCCTCTAGTGGTCAACTTGAGAACATGTATCCTGTCAGAACAAAAGTGAAAGTATTCAGAGTCACAGGAAGGAGCAGTCCGAGTGTGTGGAAGAAACTGCAGAGATATTTCAGACGAACTACTAATCAATTTGGTAAGTTTGCATGTTGTGAATAATACCTGCGAGGCTGTGAACTGCTGACTCTCAACCATGCATCAGATTAATATTAGTTATAGACCTCTAAGGTATTTTATTATCTGTGTCTTACTGGGTACAAGCTCGAGCAGAGCAGCTGTGACAAAGCAGTTTGTTACACACACACATGCTGCTTGTTCAGCTCTGTTTAATTTAGTTAAATGTTGTTGACTAAAGTTTCTTTATCTCCTCCACAGAGACATGGTCCACGTAGAGGCAGCAGATGAGGACCAGGACCCTGGACCAGGTGAGGAAACATGTTATGTTATTTCATAAAGTGACAACATATGTTGTTCTGTAAACACTGCAGTACTTCAGCATTAAAGACAATAAACTACATTTAGTGATCAGGCTGCTTCTATCAATATTTTTATATTATAATCAGATCAACTGACAACATGTTATGTTTGTCTTAGTGATCAACCAGCTGACTTTCGGTTTATGTGTCTTTAAAATATGGCAGCTACGCTTCAAACTGTGTAGGTCCCCTCTGTGTTTACTGTGTTCCACTTCCTCATTCATGTGTCCACAGAAGACACTTGGAGAGCAGAAGGTGGGGGGAGGAGTGGGGGACTGTACTGAAACACACTCACCCCGCCAGTTATAGCTTAGCATTATCAGAAACACCTGCAGACTCATTTCAATGAGGCAAAAGGCAACTTCTGCTTCTGATTTAGAAATATTTGTTCATGATCATGTATCATGATTATTAGAGCTATTATTTCTACGGGTTATTGATCTTCCAAAACAAAATTTTCATGTGTGAAATGTTGATTAATATACATTGTCCCTGGTAAATGAATAAATACATATATTTTTTGCACCAAATGCATGACAGCAATGCATTGTGGGTGATATACACCTCGTTGTTAACTCACTCCTTCAGCCCTCTGAGGGTCGATCTCACCAAGTTCATTTTATTGTTTTGGAAAAACACTTGTGATGGTGGCAGAGATTCAGTCAGGGCTTGTTGAACGACCAATGAAACGCAGCAAGTTTTGCATCTGCAAGGCACCACAGTCAAGTGATCTGTTCATTTATATTGAACATCTCTGCTGACACAAAAACTTACATCATTAGAGTCGTTTTTTAGATTCTATAATCAATCATAAGTTGAACTTCTTCATGAAAGTAGTACAGGGATGTTTTCCAGTTTATTAATATTTTCCTTCATCTGGATCTGATGGTGTGTTTACACAAAACTCTGTCACAGCTCAACAATGACTCAAATATTCTTTTGTCTTTAGTGTCGTGGAAAAAGTTCCATGTCACTGTGGCAGGAAGAACTAATGGGGCCCATGAAGCCATAGTTGAGAAGTTTCGTAACAGCGGTCAGACTGAGATGTCTTCTCCTGAGGACAGTGACTACCTTCTGGTTTTCTGCCCTGTTGCATCACGAGTTGGAACAGACATCGGCGAGGCCCTGCAGATCACTCCAGGTAGGAAATGTCTTTGATCATTAACCAATCACATGAACAAGACTTATTTTGGTATGAGAAATACTTGACGAGGCAATTAAAGGTTTGACTTTTAGCTTTTCAGCTTCTTTACCAATGTGGTAAACATCTCTAATGTTAATGTTCACACATACAACCTTAACTTCACCATAAATTGCAAGCTGCTAAAATCTGACAACTGTAGGTTAGGGTTAGGTGACCTTTATCTTAATCCTTTGTATTCCTTTAACACCACCAAGGTATGTGAATATATTGACTTATTCAGTGCCTGGTCCTGATCGATTCTCTTGTCTTCCATCTGCTGGTGAGTATGTGAGAGCAGTGTGATGTCTTCAGGAAAGACACCAAGATGTTCTGTCAGACTCCGCTCGATGCCAGTCTTTTTTTATTGTTGTTTGTTTGTTTCAATATCCAGTAAACATATAAGAGGAAGAAGAAAAGAGAAAGCAGGCAGCCCTGTCTCATGTTTCTTATGTTCATTGTGTCGTCAGGAAAATTTATTGTGCAGCAAAGATTTACATGAAAACAAATCATGCAAATCTTGTTTCAACTAAAGACAACGTATGTGGAGGTCATGTTAATGTTGGCAGATCTCTGACAGTTGTGGTGTCATTGCAGCAGGTGCTTCACCATCTGTTGCCTGATGGGGACCTGCTCTCTACTGAGTGACCTCTTCTAGTTTATTGTCTTTATCTGTCCTGCAGTAAAACCAGTTGCACCGTGACAAATAAAGTTGAAGTTGAAATGAGAAACGTGTGGAACCACATGGAGTAAAAACACAAAAATAATCAGTTTCATCTTGTTTCTGACTCACTTGGTCGTGTTTCTCTGTTCTTACAGCTGGTAAACCAGTAATCCTGGTGGTGATGCATCACACCTTCAATCCTCATCATATCGTAGCTGACAGCAGAAGACAGGTGGACAACCCCAACGTCCGTCTCACTGTGGACTGTCTCTTCTACGAGGGCAGACTTCTGACCAGTAAACGCAATGATGATGCGTGGAGTAAAATTCGGAGGCATCTTGACCGTCCTGTTTCCTCGGTAATGACTTGATTTACTGATGTGATACAATCACAGAATAGATGTGGAGTAAACTGATATTGTGATATTAAGAGATAAATAGTTGCTGTGGTCCATGTCAATGTTGCAGATTCATTATAACTGACTGTTGTTGATCATATTCTTTTATGTTTTTTTCTTTTTCTCTCAGGACCCTAGATGCCCGATCATCATCAGGTGTAAGTGTGACTCTGATCATGAAGTTCAGACTTTAGATCAGATTATCAGTTTATCTTTAAACTTCACTATTGATCTGTAAATGATACCAGATGACTCACTGCTCTGTTTTCCTTTGTTTTAGGGTACAAGAAGCATCAGGGGAAGATTATTCCTGCTGGTATTTTTACACTGGTGGGAGGGACAGTCATTGCTGTGGTAACGGAAAAAGGAAGACATGTGAGGACTGCACTGACATACACGACTAAGTCTAAAGGAACATAATGGCAGTTTGCGTTATTATCACAATAAATAATTATGTCGTAAAGGGACAAATGTGCTTTGTGCTGTGATGCATGTGTGTCCTCATCTGCAAAAATGTAGAATCAGAAATATCAATATTGTTATATTGCAGTTAAGTTGTGACAGCTGAGTTTTTTGACCATGAAGATTTTATCTGCACAAAAGCACAAAAATTAATGGAAGCTGTTTCTGTTTATTTCCCCTGATGGATCATGTTCATTCAACTTTGTTCCCTTCTTCATTTCTCTCCTGATGTGAATCTTTGAGACACTAAAGATCAACATGTGTGTCTGTATGAGTCACTGAGGAGCCTGACGTCCATATTTGATGAGTTGGGAATGAAAACAAATCCCTTTTCTTGTAAAAGTCACATCAAAACTTAAGTTAGCCCAGTGATTCCCAAACTTTTTCCACTATGCCCCCCTTTCGGAAGCCAAAAAAAGTTCAAGCCCCCACCACAAAATTTTCAATCAATTGTTAACAATAATTGGCGATGGAACTGATAAAAAAAAATAATTCAAAAGTTAAATTTTAGCAAAATAAAGGTCAGTTGGATAGAAACATCAAACTCATTTGTTTATTACCCCTACATAGATCATATTCATTCAGCTTTGTTTCAGCCTTGCAGTGGCTCTGCGCCCCTACCCCCAGGGGGCCCCGCCCCCCCAGTTTGGGAACCACTGAGTTAGCCAATGTTAGCGAAACACTTGCTAACTAGTTAGCTAATGACTGATTGATGTAGATTAGTTAGTTAGGTCACATTTTACTCACCTTAGTTAACTTGAGATGATTTTACATGATATTACAGGTCCTCCAATAATATTTTTTAACCAACATCAAAGTTTGTTTTGACTGACTGACTGACTATTGTTGCTCATATTCTTTTATTTCTTTTGTCTTTGTTTCTCTCATGTCTTGTTCTACCAGCGCCTCTTCTCCACCTCAGAGGAAGACCTCTCAATCCTTGAGCGCTGCCAGCACCCCGTCGTTTTTAAGTGTGAGTCTGATCGTGAACTTCAGACTTTAGATCAGATTATCAGTTTATCTTTAAACTTCACTATTGATCTGTAAATGATACCAGATGACTCACTGCTCTGTTTTTCTTTGTTTTAGGGTGTAAGAAGCATCAGGGGAAGATTATTTCAGTACTGGTCATTATACTGGTCTGGACAGTCATTGTTCCGAAGATTCCCGCTGTGGTGAAGGAAATAAGAAGACATGTGAGGATCGCACTAACATACACGACTAAGTCCAAATCAACATAATGGCAGTTTGCAGTATTATCACAATTAATAATTATGTCTCAAAGGGACAAATGTGCAGACTTCTGACCAGTAACCACAATAATATCGCACTGAGTCAAATTCAGGAGTTTCTTGGACTTCCTGTTTCCTCAGTAATTACTTGATTTATGGATCTGATACAATCACAGAATAGATGTGGAGTAAACTGATATTGTGATATTAAGAGATAAATAGTTGCTGTGGTCCATGTCAGTGTTGCAGATTCATTATAACTGACTATTATTGATCAAATTCTTTTATTTTTTTGTCGTTTCTTCTCTCAGGACTCCATCTGGCAGAGCTTCACCAGTTGTGAGTGTGACTCTGATCATGAAGTTCAGACTTTAGATCAGATTATCAGTTTATCTTTAAACTTCACTATTGATCTGTAAATGATACCAGATGACTCACTGCTCTGTTTTTCTTTGTTTTAGGGTGTAAGAAGCATCCTGTGAAGTGCTGTATACTGGGGGTGTCGACAGTCACTGGGTTACTGTGGATAAACAAAATAAGATGAGGAGAAATTAAACTATGTCCAGAGGAACAAAATAGCAGTTTGTAGTATTATCACAATTAATAATTATGTCTCAAAGGGACAAATGTGCTTTGTGCTGTGATGCATGTGTGTCCTCATCTGCAAAAATGTGGTAACTGAAGGATTAATATTGTTACTATTGTAGTTAAGTTGTGACAGCTGAGCTTTTTGATCATGAATTTTTTATCTGAAGCACAAACATTAATGGAAGATGTTTCTGTTAATTTCCCCTGCATGGATCATGTTCATTCAACTTTATTCTTTTCAACATAGACAAGCCAAGCGGCAAGTTCCATATTAAATTCCTTCAAAGTCTTCACTCCAGACATTATATGAGTCTGGACAGACTTAGTAAGAGTTATTTCCCACCATGAGCAAAAACTTGGCAACAGTGGGAAGGAAAAACTTCTTTTTAACAGATAGAAAAGTGGAGGAGGGTCATCAGCCACGTGCAGTTGAGTTAAGAGAGAAAGCTGCTAAGCAGTTGTTGTAATTGTTTCTCTGGTCTGAACTTGTCCCAAATAAATCTTTTTAAAACAAGCGATTGGGGACAAATTAATTTAATGAGAATATAAAGCTGTAGTAATGACCTCAGTATTTATGCTTTTGAGATATAATTTTTGTGGCATGTTTATGTTTTAATGTGTGTGTTGCAGAAATGAGTGTTAACAAGGTTCAATTAAAGACAAAACATCTGTAAAATGCTGATTGTTGCTGCTTTGTGCTCATTAAAGTATGAAAATTATGTTTTTCCTTTATGAGGAATAAACAAAAGTTGAAGTAATTATATCATATTTATCATCAGGTCAGGCCTACTCAAGACCAAACGCTAGTGTTCGCTACACACATCAACTGCTAATGTTTGATCCCCATCAGCTACTGTATCATCACAGCAGCTACTCTTCCTGCGGTCCTCATTAATATTTGAACAATACTCCAATAACAAAAAAAACATCAATACATGTTCACATTTCATGCTGACAATAAGACATAATCTATCAGTCTATCTGGAAAAAATGCTCGTTTCCTGTCAAGTGTTTCTGGGGTTTTAGTTTTAATGATATTTTTAATAAAGCACTGTAAAGAAATGTACTGACTCTTGTTTGATCTGGGCAGTGAAGAACTATGTGAGCTACTTTATTCTGTTCATGTTACCTCCTGTTGTGTTGGACCGAATCACTGAGCTGTCGTCTTAACTGTCACAACACTGATGCTTCTGCTGATCGTTTGGTCAAACAGCCAGGCATGAATTTCCTACAGTGTTTTATATCAGCCATACTGCCGCCCATTTTCACCACCATCTGATCAATCTGGCTTTTCCAACACATTTTATCATCAACAATAATACTTAACAACTTTGCATCTGTTACTTGTTCAATATTTTCATCTCCTACCCTTAAGTGTAAAGTTGGTGCAACTTTTCACAAATATTTTGAACCAAATAGTGTACATGTTGTCTTCTCTATGTTAAAGCGATAGTTCACCCAAAAATGAAAATTCACTCTGAGAGTTTCAGTGGAAAACAGCATCGCAGCTAAATCCAGTACAGCTGAAGTAAATGATGACCAGTTTTAAAATGTAAAAAAAGACAGAACACAAAAAACCTGCTGCTGGTCTTTTTAGCTTTATCAATAAATTCTGGGAAGAGTTCCACATCACTCTAAACCATCTTGACAATGTGCAGAGTTATCAGGCCATTTGTATTTGTATTTATTTGTTTATTTGGATGGGACAATGCACATTAATGAACATACAAGTATGTAAACATGCCGGATTGTAGCAAAAATGCTCATTTCCATCCGTAGTCCCATTACATAAAAACATTGCTCAGAGATTTCATGTTTTTTTATTTCCTCTTATCAGAAAAACAACATGGGACATTTTAGCCTAAATGAGACAAATTAAGTGCATTTAGACAAAATTAACAGGCTCTTGTTTTTTCCTCTCATCACTAAAACAATAAACACATTTTAAATACTTTATAAAAGGTGTACAGCAGATATTAATCTTAAATTTGCAGAATTTCTTCCACAGTCTTTTGTTTACATGATTATATTATAATATATATATATATATATATATTACAGGTGTACCTAATAAAGTGGCCACTGTGTGGACATACAAACTCTGATGAAGTTGTTGTTCTCATATCATTCTGTGAGGGACACACTGCTGTGTACTTTCATAAAGTCAGTATGAACAGAAGTGGTTCTCTGTTGTCTTCTCTAAGAACGAGGTTGTTTTTCTTTTAAATACGGAGCAGTTTGAGGAAGTTAGCAGAGTTTAACGAGGAATCCCACCTCACTGAGGACAGTCAGAGGGTCCCTGAAGGACAGCCACCGCCACTGGATGGGGAGCAGCAACGCTGACCCTGCAAAAACAGGCAAAGGTGCACGGTCTAGCCCAGGTGGCTGCGGCACAAATCTCACCAAGAGGCACACCCCGTAGTGCTGCCCAGGAGGTGGAGACACTCCTGGTGGAATGGCCATGAAGGGGCAAAGGCAGCCCTTTTGACCTGTATGCTTCCTCAATCACCCCAACAATCCACTTGGAAAGCCTCTGTTTGGACAAGGAATGTCCCTTCCTATGGCCACCAGGCGGCCAGCTAAATGATCTGATTACAGTGAGCAGGCATCAACCTCTTTGGGAAGAAGGACGGATTAGGCCAAAGGGCCACCCCCATGCCATCTGAGTTCTAGTGCATACATTTCTCACTCACCGTCAAGGCGTGAAGCTCTCCCACACGCTTTGCCGACGCCATGGCCAGAAGAAAAGCAACCTTCGCTGACAAGAATCCCAGCTCTGCCTGCTCCAGAAGCTCAAAGGGGTTGAGACGAAGGACCTCCAGCACCAGAGGCAGATTCCATGACGGAACCCTGGCGATCTGCGGGGGGTTTTACTGCTGGGCCCCCTTAAAGGGGCTAAATGCGAAATACAGCCTCATTAGCTTTCAGGAATTTTATTTTTGCTATGTACACAACTAGTGGTGTATTGACCTCTGGAGTACAGAGTCACGTGACACGCCCTCTGTGTGTGCTGTTCTAGAGCCTCTTTGTGAGCCTGTTTTGGTAAGCCAGTCCGGCTGCGCGTTCATGTTAGTGCATGTGAACCCCTCCTCCTCTCCTCCATCGGAACCATTATGCCGCCTACTGACCACCCCGTCCTGCCCCGCCCCTGCATTCAAAAGCGCCGTGGTCACGGAGGTGTGTCTGCTCATTTTGTGACAGCAACATGTCAGCTGTTTAATCACTGGATGGGAAGTGCTGAAAACACGCAGATAGAGGGGGTGGAGCAGACGGAGAGAAAGGGAAGGCGAGCGGAAAGGAGGTGTGTGCCCCAGTTTTGTTTTGGTTTGATGCAGACCAGGGGAGCCTTCAGGTGTAGAGCGACCGGGCCCACCTGCAAAGTCAAAGCCACAGCAGAAGCAGGCAGCTGGTTATCAGGCTGCCGGCCCTCTCCCTTGGCCAATTGAGCCAGTTTCAAGGCCTGTGGCATGTAACTGCAGTTCATGCACTGACTATCAGATAGCCCCTCCCTCAGGTGTACAACACCGAGGCACTCTGGACACTGGTCATGACCCCGCCGATTGCGAGGCCATGCAAGAGCAACAAGCATGCGACCCTAACATGGCTGCCATTCCTATACACTCACTCCACAGCTCAGTTGTTGCCCACAATCAAGATTGCTTACTCTAGAGCAAAAGCACTCCTCAGTAAGAGAGCCGACCACAGCGAATTACCAAATCAACAACCAAAAGAAAAACAAGCTACAAAATAAGGGGGAGCGACAATATACCTACTACATGTGGCACTAGCCAAACAAAAAGACTTCCCGTCCAAAAGACTTCATTCAGTGTTAAGCACTGCCTCTGGCGGTCAGGAAGAATGAAATAGAACAGGTTTAGTCCACAGCTGAAGCTGTCCTGTCATGTACTTAGACTCCCTCCACCCTCAGTGTGAAGGTCGGCTCTCTAACACACTGTTTCTGTGATGTCACATCAACACATAGTAACTGTAGTGTCGCTGTACAGATGTTGTATAAATGTTCTCTGCAGTCTCTCCTTCCTCCTGCTGTGTTCTGATCTGATCTCTGACTGAACTCTGCTGCGTCTCTTCGCTGAATCCCTTCAGCTGTTTTATACCAAATTTCAGTGCCTGCCCCTACATGTGAAACACAGTCCGCTGTACAGTTATTCAGCTTTAAACAACACATTTTAGTGATAAAATTACTCAAGTTAAATAAATCTCCTTCCTCCTGCTGTGTTCTGATCTGATCTCTGACTGAACTCTGCTGCGTCTCTTCACTCCCTCTAGTGGTCAACTTGAGAACATGTATCCTGTCAGAACAAAAGTGAAAGTATTCAGAGTCACAGGGAGGAGCAGTCCGAGTGTGTGGAAGAAACAGCAGAGATATTTCAGACGAACTACCAAACAATTCCGTAAGTTTGCATGTTGTGAATAATACCTGCGAGGCTGTGAACTGCTGACTCTCAACCATGCATCAGATTAATATTAGTTATAGACCTCTAAGATATTTTATTATCTGTGTCTTACTGGGTACAAGCTCGAGCAGAGCAGCTGTGACAAAGCAGTTTGTGACACACACACACACACACACACACACACACACACACACACACACACACACACACACACACACACACATGCTGCTTGCTCAGCTCTGTTTAATTTAGTTAAATGATGTTGACTAAAGTTTCTCCTCCACAGAGACATGGACCAGGGAGAGGCAGCAGGTGAGAACCAGGACCGTGGACCGGGTGAGGAAACATGTTTACTTATTTCATAAAGTGACAACATATGTTGTTCTGTGATGAAGTGATGAACTGACTGACTTTCAGTTTGTGTCTTTCAAATATGGCAGCAATGCTTCAAACTGTGAAGCTGTAGGTCTCCTCTGTGTTTACTTTGTTCCACTTCCTTAGAGAGCAGAAGGTGGGAGGAGGAGCGGGGGATTATATTGGACTGTTAGTTGTATCTTAGAAACACCTGCAGACTTATTTGTTTATGATCTGTATCATGTTCATCAGAACTACTATGGATTATTGATCTTACAAAACAAGATTTTCATGTGTGAAATGTTGATTTATATATATTGTCCCTGGTAAATGAATAAATACATAGATTTTTTGAACATAATGCATGACAGCAATGCATTGTGGTATACACCTCATTGTTAACTTGCTCCCTCAGTACTCTTAGAGTTGATCGCACTAAATTCATTTTTTTCCTCTTATGATGGTGGCAGAGATTCAGTCAGGCTGTGTTGAACGACCAATGAAACGCAACGAGTTTTAAATCTGAAAGGCAACACAGTCAAGTCAGCTTTAATAAATATGACATCCTGAAACATCCTGGTAGAATTTAAATGGAAAAATTTATTGTAAAGGAGGTGAAAATGAGCCAATGAACTAACCTGGACTGGTTAGGTAAGTTCACATATGTGACGTAATGTGTAAGTTGCTGTGTTTGTTTGATCCAACTCAAACGTGGACTTTCTCGCTCTTTATACGTCACCTGACTTTGATGAAAATGAATGAAAACATAAAACGTAACATTTTAAAAATAGTGTTGATTATTGGTTTCATACTGTGTTTGTTTGATCCAACCCTCCTCCTCCTTATGTGGACTTTGTCAATTTTTATACGTCGTCACCTCTGACAGCTCATTAAACATAACGTCAGAGGGACGCCTCCAGCAGTGACACTGAAGGGGTTCCTACAGTGTCATAGTTTGAGGGACACTGACCAAGGTGCTTTATTTCACATGTTGGGAGTGAAAACAGGCTGTTCAGCCACAACAAGCAGCTGTTTTCAGGGATGATGCTCTGATAAACCTGCTGTGTGATTAACTACCCAACACCAAACAGCAGACAGACAAAGTTGGGGACTAACTGGTGAACACAGTGGAGATTTTAGCAGCTAAAGAACCAAATATTTCTTTTAAGAGTTGGTGGAGACCAAATACAGAGCTAAAAGTAATGGAAATGTCAGACAGAAACTGTAAACAGACTCTAAATGAATGATAATATTGCTTTGTTTGTCCTCAAGTGTAAGTGGAGAACAAAAACAGATCTAACGATCTTGTATAATTATACTTGACAGTGATCAGGATCAGCAGATTAATTTAATATCACTTTAGCTTTTTACTTGATGCAAGAATCAGACCAGAGTTTGATTAAAATCTTTTAAACCAGCCTAAACAAACAAACATTCCCATGAATCTGAATGAAGTCAGCAGGTTAGAATAAAACCAGAGACCAGCTGTCTGCAACAGAGTCAGTGCTTCTGTTTCTGTGACTTTCATGTTCAGACAGCAGCTTTGAACCAGGAAGTAAAACACTGTATATCTATGGTTTGAACATGTGTTCATTTATATTGAACATCTACTGACACAGAACTTACATCATTAGAGTCATTTTTTAGATTCTATAATCAATCATAAGTTGAACTTCTTCACGAAAGTAGTACAGGATGTTTTTATTTTATATATTTTCCGTCATCTGGATCTGATGGTGTGTTTACACAAAACTCTGTCACAGTCACAGCTCAATAATGACTCAAATATTCTTTTGCATTTAGAGTCGTGGAAGAAGTTCTATCTCATCGTGACAGGTGAAATGGGAAGAGCCTATGAAGCCAATGTTGAGAGGCTTCATGCCAGTGGTCACACTCAGGTGTCTTCTCCTGAGGACAGTGACTACCTTCTGGTTTTCTGTCCTGTTGGATCACGAGTTGGAACAGACATCGGCGAGGCCCTGCAGAACATTCCAGGTAGGAAATGTCAATCATCTGAACAAGACTTATTTTGTTATGAAAAATACTTCCCATACTGTTTGTTTTTGTGCAGGTTGTGACTGGACTTTTATTTATTTATTTTTTCTGTTACTTGTAGGAATTTCCCTAAAAGCCTCCATATTGACACTGCCTCTTAGTAGAATAATGACATTTTGTATTCAAAAGATCAAAGGTCACCCTCACTGTCACATCATATTGGTCAGCTCTCTATCAGTTCTCTGTAAAAATAGTCTCTAAGTGATGTTTTTCTCTGGAAATGACTCACACATGTACAGTGAGATACTCTAAATACATTTTATTAAAGTCTTCACTCCATACACTATATGAGTCTGAACCAGTTTTTCAAATGTTATATTTTAATATATTATATTTGATTTATTTCATTTAATTATTAAAAAGGAAAGGGTTACTGTCCATCAAAAACAACAAAATAAAGCTATCCAATCAGATTTCTTTGTTGTTGTCTCTCGGCAGAGAAAGGTTAGACCTGGCTCACTCATTGGTTAGGACTTCATCGCTGGGACAGAAGGCCACAGCCTGTGTGTTTGTTTAGAAAGTGACAGGTGAATTAACCAATCACATTTTGATTTACAGTGAGTGGGACCAAAAATAATCTCAATAAGGGAGTTCACCTTCTATGGTGAACTGCAGGCTTCAGATTTAAAATCCCAACACCACAGAACCAGCAGTCTTTTAGGAAAAGGTAGCTACAGTATGTATATGCATCTTTTTATTTCTTTAGTATTTAGTTAATAATAGTTTATTTCCTTCATAAAATACTGTCCTCTGAGGGGAAAAATCCACACTTTTTTCAGGTTTGTCTATATAATGATGAAACAGTGCACAATATTCATATTTTTATATTAAGAAAGCAGGATAATTTACATCAGCTTCAGTCAGTTTACATCTGTTCAGATGTTTTAGACCACAGCAGAGAACAAACTGCACACCGACACACACTGAGGAGATGAAGAGGAGAGACAGAGTCTGGACTCTTCATCATGATTTACAATAATGCAGCACTGTAGTGGAGAAGACACTATTCTGTCTGGTAGGGTGCTGGCTCAGGGTTTGATCACCAGGTTCACACAGGGAGTGCCGGCCAGAGCACTACAGGTGCTTAAGGCCATTCAGAGTATGTGCAAATAAAGGACTGAGAGGCTGATGTGATATTCTCTTCTTCTCTTTACTCTCTTATGCAGCATCACATACAGGGAACAAGCTCTGGGATATGTGTATGTGTGTCTGTGGTTTTTCTACAAGAAAGAATAACAAATACAACTTAGTTAAGGATAAATAAGCATATCCATGAATTAACTCAACCTATAACATATCACCAGTCTAATATAAACAGACAATAATCAAACGTGGTAAGTAATCAAAGATTACAATCTTATCTCTCTCTCTTCTTACACTAGTAAACAACACTTTAACACACTCAGCACACAGATCTCTCAGACTTGTCTCACTCTGTCAAGTCACCATCATTTAACATATCACTTCCGGTAACCGAATCGACATGACGCTCTTATTGTTAAAGTCCAACGTGTGCTACTTCCGGTGACAATTAGCGTTAAAACACAAACTGAATTATAACTTATTCAAACAATAGTGACAATGTAAATAATAAATAAGAATTATTTACTGTTTAATACAAGTTGAAGTACAGGAAAGTCTAGAAAAAACATGACTTATTCATCCATCATTGTGTGGTGTTTGCTGCCATCTACTGGGGTTGTTTTTTTGTATGTGGCAACTACACACTACAAACATGACAAGACACCTGCTGCTGTTTGTTGCTCATTCCAGCAATTTTTTCCCCATTTTGTTGCATTTTTAGTTTGTTTGGCTGAGTTTCAGTCAAACTGAAGTCCCAGCTCACAGTTCATCACTCGTCTAGACAGACATGATGGAAACTTTAATTTGACTGGACAGTAATTTTACTTTTGATCACATTAACAGCTGACCTCTCACTCTTCTGAACTGGCCACTAGGGGGCGCAAGTGATCCACAACTGCTTCAGTTTGAAACCTTGTTTCAACTAAAGACAATGTATGTGGAGGTCATGTTAATGTTGGCAGATCTCTGACAGTTGTGGTGTCATTGCAGCAGGTGCTTCACCATCTGTTGCCTGACGGGGACCTGCTCTCTACTGAGTGTCCTCTTCTAGTTTATTGTCTTTATCTGTCCTGCAGTAAAACCAGTTGAAGAGGTCAAAACTAGCAAAAATTTAAAGCAATTTAAAAGAAGGTTCAAAAAGGAAATTCTAGAATTGTATAGCAAGGAGGAGTCTGTAGAGTAGTGAAGGGGAAAGGGGGCACTTAGAGCATTAAGTGTGTTGATTGTACTTTGTTAGTTTGTAATTGTGTTGTGTGTAAACTGGGGTTGGAACTTATAAGCTCTGCTTCTTCCCTCCCCATTTCAAACCAGTGTATTGTTATGTCAGTTGTTGTCTTGTTATGTCAATTGTTGTCTTGTCTTGTTATGTCAATTGTTGTCTTGTCTTGTTATGTAAATTGTTGTTTTGTTATGTCAATTGTTGTCTTGCTGAGTTTTATCTGAAGTCCTATTGTGTCATATTGAATGTTGTGTCTCTATGTCTGTATGTGTAATGTATGGCATGGTTTGAAATAAACTGGACAAACAAATGTAGGATCACCACGATGATGATGATGATAGATGAATATTTTTCATCCCACACAGAGAACTCACCAAGTTCTGCTGAGCCCTTACTCATTTGAACCTTTGAGCCATAAAGTGCTCGAATGCTGACCGATGCTCAAAGATTTGTGCAAAAGAAAACAACTTCCAGATTTAAGATAGGAACCCAAGACGTTGGCCTGTCAAACTCTTGGCCACTTGACCTTTAAGCCATAAAGATGCATCCTCCCCTGATACTGACCTACTCCAGAGAGACTCTGCTAAGTGACAATGGTCAGAATTTACGACACTTAAAACATTCCAAGAGAAATTCCCGCCAGGAACAAAAGACAAAGAACGCCTTGTGCCATGCAAAATTAAAGTGTATATTATCAGAATACTGTGTCTAACCACTTGAAAGGTATGAGTGTTCTTGCTTATACATCTTAGATGAACCGATTCCTCTTTGTCTCTCCTTTGTGTGATATTAGTATTTAACCTACTGATATAGTAATAACATTAGTCTTTGCTTTTTCTATTCCAGATAAATGCCATGTGTTTAGACTTTTTCAACAGCTAACGACATGTAGATTGTAAGTCTATCAATGTCTAATTGGAAAACTTGTCATACCTCGCAATATGATAAGTTTTGAGTTAAAATGACACTCTGCCTTAGCTTGACCCCCAGAGGAACCCTTGGGGTGTGTGTGTGTCTTTCTACCCCTCCTCTTTCACCCATCTCAGGAGAAGATAAGCAGACACATTCCTTCAGCCTAAGAAA
>JAJHUR010086517.1:0-13270 GCA_027495735.1 Lutjanus campechanus
TCACAAACTACTGCACCACTTACACACAAAATGACCCAGTTGTAAATGAGGTTTACACTTTTGAGATTTATCGAGTGAATCACGTCGTTAACATTAATAAACATCAGCTCTAGCGCGCCCGATCGATCACTTTCATTCCAAGATTTTGAAAATCTGAGCATCGACTGTGTGAACTTACTCGGGAGTCGATCAACACGAGCTCTTCTTCTGCTGAATCTGACCTGTGACTGGCCCACAGCTGCAGCGGGCGGTCTAACACACTGAACCATAATCCTTAATAATTCATGCTATAATGCTAATATAAGACTATTAATATAATAATAATGTAAGCTATGTACCAGACATGATTTTTAAAATGAGCTGTCCAAATGAATTATTTATCGCACGAAGCTGGTTAATAAATGTTTTAATAATCTGTCGGCTTTCGAAATCTATTAGTGCAACGCAAATGAACACGGCTGAAATACAGGACTGAATCCTGCAGAGGGAGGGAGTTTCATGTGTCATTGTTTTGGTTTGGCCAGCAACTTTTATTCTCGCTGTTTTCAGCCACAAAAAAAAAAAGCTCTTAAAACTCACTGCAGACTTCCTGCTCAGCACCAAACATCAGACAGACACAGTTAGAGACTAATTGGTTAACATGATGCAGCGTTTAGCAGCTAAAGAGCCAGATATCTGTCCCTCAGGACCTGGTGGAGACCAAAAACGGAGCTAAAAGTGAGCGAATGCTGCTGGATGAGAAAATAAGCAACTATTTGCTAACACATTCACCGTATCAGTGCTGTAAGATGATGACGTGTCAGTGTTGTGTTTACAGCTTGTTTTGTTGCCCCCAAATGGCCAAAATCAATTTATGCAGGTTTAAAAAGGACGTTGTGTCCTCCAGAGCGTGACCATGTGACCAAAATGTGCAACAACGAGAGGCCTCACTCAGCAGAAATTATACTCTTGCCTACATGTACATGTGTAGCTGCATGTGTGTAGCAGGTGTCGCCAGCAGGTCACTTATGCACATGCATTAATGTATGGAGAGGTGTCAGAGCGAGGCTGCCCCGAGTCAAGTCAAGTGAGGCGTTTAGACTCAATCCGAGGATTAAGTGAAACACTTCTGCACACAATTCTGCAGGTGACGCTGTCTGTTAAATAACAGTCACTTAGGTCTTTGTGTTCCTTTTGGAATAAAGGCCACCGGTGAACAGTTTCCACCCTCGTCTGTCTTGTGCCATCGTTTCAAACTGTGCTCCTTCTCCAGGTGTTTCTGGGTCTTCCTCTTCCCCGTTTTCCTTGTGGGTTCCATGTCAGCGCCTGCTTGGTTATTGCCGTTTTGTTTCTTCTCAGGGTGTGACCGAATCCAGCTCCACTTCCTCCTCTTCATGTGTAGTTCTATTGTTTCTTGCCCCAGGGTGATGTTGTTGATCGTGTTTGGCCACAAGATTTCCAGGATGTGTCTAAGACAGTGGTTAGTGACTGACTGCAGCTTGTTGATGATGTTGTTTTTGCTTTTCCAGTTCTTGCCTTAACATCCATTCTCTGTTCCCCCATCCACAGCTAAAACACTCCCTTCGACCTCTTCCAGTGCCCGGTCCCCAGTTGTTATAGGATTTATACTTTTCTTGTTGATTCTCATGATTTAGATTTTTGGTCCAAGCTCTCTAGCAGTTGGGACTTGTCTTGCATCTTTTGGTGCGTATGTGAGAGCAGTGCGATGTCATCAGCAAAATCGAGGTCCTCAAAATGTTCTGTCAGACTCCACTGGATGCACTGGACGAACAATGTGATCCAACATAAATATTTTGTACCAGGAAAGTTTTGGCCCCAAGTTTTGGGCTTTAGGAGTTTATGCAGGTGCATGTGGGACATTTCCATTTTTAGCAAGACCATTGCCATGGAAACATGGCCTTAGAAAATAGTTGCTGAAAACGTGAAAAGACTGACATCGTATGTAGTACTGAATTCTGGGGTTAAACTGCTAACTGTTGTTCATGAATTCTGTGTTGAGGATTTTTTGGGTGGACCTGAAACATGGCTCGATGAAGTGCCGGAGCGACGGTCCCCCACAAATCGACACTCGTATCTTCCAAATCAGCCCAGCAGTTCACTTCAGCTCACTTCAGTTCCAACAACCCGACACAGAAGAAAGAAATAAACCATCCTGTCACCGTCCTCTGGCTCTGGTGGCTCAAACATGTCTGGACATGTCCAATACAGCTGCTAAACGAAGCATCCACGTTTTAGGTTGTTTCCAGGTCGCAGTGGTGTTTGACACTGAGACAGTGGCCCTCATTTGGGTAATCAATCAAATGGATGATTAATAACACGTTTCTGCGGTGTTAAAAACTCAAAACAAACATTTACTGTTCCTTTACGTGAACTTTAAGAGCAGTTGTGGGACACGTTTCTTCAAGATTTATCCTCAGATCGTCTCTGTTTTATTCTTTATTTAAATAGTAGGTTAAAAACAGGGACAGAGGATGAGATGGAGGGAGGAAAAAAAAATCTGACCCAGAACCTCTGGGCATGTTACGGCAGCAATTTAAATTAATTTGAGACTCAAATACGTCTCCAAGCCCATCATTTAACTCTCATCATCATTTATGTTCTTTTCAATTACATGAGTTTCAAACTGTTATTAAACTGCAACAACCTCTTCTCCCTAAAAGTTAATCAGAAAGTTTCGAAAAGAGTTTTTCCTCTCAAGTTTTTTTTTTTTTAAAGTGTGAAGAAATCCCCCCACCAAGATGTCGTCACCCGTCTCCTCAGAGTGCTCGCCGCCGAAGACAGCGTGGGCATTTTTTTTTAAGTGTGTGTCAGCGTGTGTGTGTGTGTGTGTGCGTCCCACCTGATCTGATCCAGTGGGTTTGCAGTGGTGAAATTGATCCCTGTGGTAGATACACTGACAGGCCTGAGGAGCCAGTGTTCAAATGAATTAGGAAGAAGAGAAGAAGACAGCGAGGGCTTTCTGTTTGTTCTGCCTCTAAATAATACAGCACGATGACAGCCAGCAAACAAAAGCATTTGTGTAGCGAGGAGCGATACCCGGGATAGGATAGAACACGGAGGAATGCTTAAATTACAGATGAGAATGGAGACATCTTTTTTTTTTTTTTTGGTGATGTTTTGTTGTGTCTTAAACATTGATGGGAGACAAACCAGGAGGGACGGAGGCAGCGAGGAAAGCTTTGACCAGTAAAGAAGCTGGAAGCCTGCGAGCAATAAACCAGGAGCTCTGCGGGCTCGACTCCCAAATGGACACTTTTTTAATATTTGCCAGCATAAAATATCCAACTTTTTTCTTTTTTCTTTTTTTTTTTGCACTTAATTGCATTGCTTCAGGCTGAAAAAAACAAATGACAGCCAAGTGATTGTATCCAAATTCCCTGAATGTGATTAAACATAAATGCGTAAAGTGTCGGCGGGGAGATTTAGCCCTGAATAATTGACAATGCTGTATTATATTGCTGTAGGAATTATTCTCCCTTAAAATGCTCATTTCAGCCTGCATGTGTTTTTTAACATCCATGCATCTGAAAAATAATTGAAGGGCCCGCGCGCTGCTGAATATTTCATCCCCCCGCCGCCTCTTTTTCCAAATTTTCACAGGCTGAACGATGGCTTTTGCACCCAAAAAAAGAAGGATATGAATTTTTCAGGCATTTTAAATAATTAAGCCCAAAGTGTTTGGGGCGGCAAAGCCCTGATAAACTAATCTGAGACGGAGGAGGAGAGAGAAAAAGGTCTGAGAGGGACATTAGAAATTTATTATTTTATCAGCAGCTATTTATTATTAACATAGAGAGATCCCATTAGCATTCATAGACAAAGGGACTCCTGGGAGGATGCCCTGTGGAGCTCAAGGTGATACATTAAAACGGAGAAGTTAAAGGAGGGGAAAGTATCCGCTCCGGCCCCCCGATCTGCATATCAGCCGCCGTCTTTCAGTCAGTGAAGTCAGCGGGATTTCTTCTCTTTTCTGGAGGTGGATTTTGTGGGCGGATGGCAGATTTAGGACGCGGAAATGAATCGTTCTGACTTCACAAAGTCACGTACTAAATACTTGATGTTAGGCTCTCGCAAGAAATACAGTGTCAGGGTTAGAGAGCACTTTTTTTTCTGGGAATTTTAGCAACATTGCATGCAGATTCTGGTATAAACTTTGAGGAATAAAAGCTGCTATAATACCAGTTGACTCATCATGTACTGACCCGCCCACATCCACACATGCATCCATCCTGAATCCATTTAGAGCGCTGATCATGCACACCTTCAGAAATTACCGCCGCATGTATGTGAACGCAAACACGTGATGTCTTGCGGCTGAAATTGACGCACCAGACTTCAATGTAAACGTACACGCAGCTGCATAAGATGAACCAAGTGTGGACAACTCAGAAAGTATCTGAAAACACAGGACTTTCACCCAAGAGACCAGAGTTCGAGTGACGTCAAGTGACGTACGTAGATAATATAACATATCACAGCACAACGCAACATGTTTGCAAGAGTTGACTATCTTCAACTTATTGTAATAACAGTAGATGAGCAATTTAGCATCTTTCAGCTCGTTGTTTTGGTATTGCTGCAACTTTACTTTACTAGTTCGCTGTCATCATTTCTCACCACAGCCAGCAGCTGTTTACATTGTGGAGCATTTAGCAGCTAAAGAACCAGATATTTTTCTCAGGAGGTGGTGGAGACCAAAAGCAGAGCTGAAAGAGAGCAAATATTGGATTTATCAGATGGCAGAAAACATGGCATGATTGTTTTGGGGCAGTAGAACCGTGAGGACTTGGCTTGGAGACCAGAGAACAGCCGGTTCAAGTCCAGCTTGGACCAAGCTCCCACCTGCTCAAGTACCCGTTTCTGGGCAGCATCCATCACTCTACCACCTCTTCTACAAAAACTGCATGTGTGTTTATAAGCCTACAGTGTGTAAATAATTAACAAAAAGTGAAAAGCATTGAATTTCCCCTGAGGGAGACGAATAAATGGACATTCTTCTTCTTCTCATGACCTTTGATTTAGCAATCTTCTCTGAATCTAACCAAGTCATTTTTGTACCTGAACATAAACAACGTAAATCTGCAGTAAGAGATCAGAAAATGCTTCTATGTGTCCTGAGGGCAGTTCTAATGATGCATTTTGTTGTTTAAAGCGATATTCCACCCCAGAACAATGATCCACTCAATATGTCGATGTGAGGACGGGTGAAGATCTTCAGTTCACAAAACAATCCTGGAGTTTCAGCAGAAAACAGGGTTGCAGCCAAATCCGGTACAATGGCAGTGAATGGTGACGACGGGTAAAATGTTTTTAAAAAAGAACAAAACAAACACAGAATGTCTCCATCCTGCTCGTTTGGTGTAATCCAAGTGTCCGTAAGCCGCGACATTAAAATTTAACCACAAAAGACGCCATTTACGCCATGTTTTTAGCGGAAATGTCAACGGTAGCCTCCCAGGTAGCATGTAAACATGGCGTCGATGTATCGCGAGACTTCTTATATCTCTTAATGGATGCATGTGTGAGTATATCGCGAGATCTCTTGTGCATCTGACTCGAGTCTGAGAGGCTACAGTTGACATTTTGGCTAAAAACATGCTTTAATATGGAGGACTGGCAGGATAAACCTCTGTACCAAAACAAACAGCAAACAGGTAAAGTTAGCGACTAGCTGGGACACAGACAGATGTTATTCTCAGTATCGATCAATGCAGAAATATGGTTCCAAATGCTACAATATCAACTTTAGAATACAATAAAAATCAGTCAGTCTGTGATGTGTTTACAGCTTGTTGCACTGCCCCCTAGTGGCCAAAAAATAGATCAATGCAGATTAAAAATATTAACACAAGGTGGGATATTTGTTTGATTCCACTGTGGGCAAAATAAACAAGAGATTTGATGTTTCCCAATCAGAATTTTCCTCCAAAAAAAGGCTGCCATGTTGTGATATAAATTTAACAAAAACCCTAATAGAACAAATAATGAAACTTTAATTCTAAGACTTTCCTTGTGGAGTCTGGTCAGACTTTTCTGCGGGCAGGTGGGAGGTGAACCTGGACTCTTTGAAGCCTTTGAGGTCTGTCAGAATGTACAAAGACTGAGGAAAGTCAAGCGTGACCAGACAGAGAGGTGTGTGAGACCAAAAAAAAAGATCCAATATCTGTCTGCTTGATGTAAGAGAGCACCTACATTGATGGGTGGAGGAGTCTCCCTTTCCTCTGTCAAATCCCACAAGAGGAGAGGAGGCGAACAGCTGAGAAAGACATCCAAACCCACCCCCCCACTCCCCACCTCAGCCAACAGCAGCCTACACACACACACACACACACACACACAGAGCGTGCATGGCCTTTATGAAAATATCCTAAATTCAATCAGGATCTGCAAATTTCATGAGCGGGCTGGCCTCCTCCTGAATTTCTTAACAGGGTGTCAAAACAATCTGAGCTCTGACATCTGACTCTCTGAGCGCTGAATCAGAAAATCAGTTATTCCAGCCCGAAAACCGACCGACTTCTCTCTGTTATTAACGCGCAAATCTGTTCTTATCTCACACCTTTTCGCCGCCGCTCTGCTCGTACTCTGACCCCTTTCTGTGTCCGGCCCCGAAATCTCATTATACTTGAAATTTGAGGGGAAAATGTAACACCACGGGATTGTCTATTATCATCTGGTACTTGGAGGGAAATCGAAAAGATGAAAAAAGAAAAATGGAGTCTGCAGCCGTGCTCACAGCTCTGTGAAGCTGAACTCGTGCTGCGTTCATGTGCTCCTCAGATGATCCCAGATTCTTGAGTTCGGAAGTTCCGACGTTGGTGTGTTCAGGAGCTTTTACGCCGTAATGTGGAAACAATATGGACGCTTCAGAGGGTGGTGTGGGGTTGTTGTTGTTGTAGATTCGTGTTGCTGCTGAAACAGTTTAAAGCTTTATTGTCTCTGTCAGGTGTGAGCCTCCAGGTGATCATGTGATCACACACATTTTTTTGTGCAGATTTTTTATGGCTGCACGCCGGCGACAGCTGCGACCAGAGGCGTCGTGTTTTATTATTGCATGGCTTTGTCAAATACTCGATTCTGATTGGTCAGTTACAGCAGCGATTCCCTCTCACTTTTTCCCCCACATTTTAAAAATGACAAACCGTCGTGACCCGGTTCAGACCTGATTAATAAATCTTGGGAGAGTTAATTTATGCATTAATGAACGTTCCTGATATTATCTTGACAGATGAATTTACACATTAAATACTTTATAAATGCAAAATAAATGTATTTAGGCCGAGTTAGCAGGCGTCTCAATCTTTTTATTTCCTCTCATCAAGAAAACAAACCTAAAAAAAAAAAAGTTGAGAAAATTTCAAGGCAACTAACTTCACTTCACTTTACTCAAATTCTAAAAAATATATAAATGTTGAGAGTTTCTAAAAGTCAAAGATTCAAGTTTATCTAAAGAAGAAAGTAAATTATCTCAACAAAAGATTATAAGACGGCAAAACTTTGTTTACTTTCCTTCAAAACTTTCTCAAAGAAAATCTAGTGAAGGTTTTCTCAACTTTTTTTACAGGAACAGAACTGATTAATTTTAAGAATAAAAAACAATTATTAAACTTTTTTTTAAACTTTGAGTTTGAGTTGAGCTCAAAACACTCAAAAAAAAATCAAAACTCTTTTTTAGAAAATCTTAGCTTCATAAATGAGACAAAATCAGAACATTTAGGCAGAATTAACAGGCTCTTGTTTTTTCCTCTCATCAATAAAACGATACACACATTTTAAATGCTTTATAAAAGATGCCCTACAGATAAAAATCTTAAATTTTGAACAATTTTTCCCATAGTCTTTCTTTGTTTCTAGGGGACCCAGATAAAATTTCCTGTGACCCGCCTGCGGGTCATGAACCAGTGTTTGGGAATGGCTGAATTACATCATCCTAAGATCTGTTGTTTCTGTATAACAGACTGTTGCTATGGGAACAGTTCTGATCATAAGACTCTGGAGGAACAAGAAAATCACTGTTAAACCACCAAAATCATTTTGAAATCAATATTTTGTACTGAATTATTGATTTTTAGGATAATGCACAGAGAGCAGGTCATTATTGTGAAATAAAGCCATAAAATCATTTTAAAGAGTAGGTAAGAATAAAAAAAAAACTTTTTTCCTCCTAGATGTAAATAATAAAGCTTTAAATACAACATGACTCATTGAAATTGGTTGACAAATGTTAACATTGCGTCGCTTTTTATCCAGAAAAACTGCTACTCAACAGTTCCAGTCTTGTCTGGTTCAATATGCACCATAGACACAAATAAGTCTGCAGTACTTAAACATACTGAGGCAGTCTGTTGCCACTTTTTCTTTTCTTTTTTTTTAGTTGATAAACCTGAAAGTTGGAGGGTGCAGGAGGAAATTAACATTTCAAGGCAACTTAATTCAATAGATTTGATTTTTGAGACCAACTCAAGTTTTATCAAAGTTTCACCACCTAATAATGTCTGAGATCATTTTTAATTTAATTTTCAAGCATTAAAAAAAAAAAGTTCACTGTGAACAGTTTGTAAAATACTTTCTTTTTTTTTTTTGGTGGTTTCTAAAACTCACAAGATTCAATTTCATCTAAAGAAGAAAAGTAAATTATCTCAACAAAGGATTATAGGTCAGCAAAACTTTTTGGTTTATTTAAAAACTTTTGAAGTCTGCAAGTGGTGTTAGATGAAACGTCCGGCGATAATCTTTAGGATTCGTCCTCTGGCAGCCATGAATGTTTGGATAAGAGTTCAATAAAATCTAACCCAAGAGTTGCTGAGAACGTGGCGAAGAAAAACAAGCTGCAGATGTTCTCCGTTTGAAAAGTTTGCTCGACAGAGAGGAACCAGCGTGAGAAAATAAAAAAGAGGACGACACTGAGTTTGATCTGCAGATGTCACAGTTACCATGACGACACGTGTGTTTTCGACTGGTTCGTTGGAGTGAATATAGACGAGATTAAATGAGGACATTTGAGTTTCATGAAAATCATCATTTGCAATTATAATGTTGAAGAAACACGTCGCAGGATTTTCCTTAAGCTCTCGTCTGCATCTTCAAAGAATCACATTATTATTTTTTTTATCTTTTTCTATTTTTCTCAAGACAGAAAATCTGTGGAGTCCCTTCCTCTGACCTGTGCCGTGCAGACGGTGCAGAGGATGCTGGGTAACGTCAGCGGATGTGTGCCTGGAGTGGTGGAGCTCCTCTGTGACCAAATACTCATCTCCTTTCTCACCCAAAAGAACCCATTAATATTTCAAATTAATGCAAATAAGCCTAAATGATGAATAATTGCCCCCATATCAAAATTCAATTACTGTTAAACACTGACGAGCTGCTGATTGAAAATTATGAATAATTTCTCTGACAGACTGAAGGACTGAAGGACTGAGAGGGAGAACGTGAGAACAAAAGAGGATATTTCACTACGTACCCGTAACTTTACCTGAAATATCAGCTGTGACGTGTATTTTATAACGTTAGAAGATCCTGAACTAGTTTATAGACAATTAAACTTTAACCTCTTTAAGCCACTGAACAAAGAAAAGTCATATTTTCATCAGATATGTGCAAAAAAAAAAGCAAATAGACGATGCAAAGTAAGCGAGAGCAGGTTTTTAGATAAAGCAAACAAAACTTAAAAGATGAAAAAATGTTCCCTTTTATTCTACATGTGCATGGAAATATTGTCATGCTCATGTAGAATTTAAAGAAGAATTACAAATCCAGTTTGTATTCAAAGGTTCCTCCTGGATTGAATAACTAAATTTCTTTTTTATTTTCTACTTAAAAGGTTCAGCGTGTGAGATTTACAGGGATTTGTGACGTTAGAATGAATGTTGGGTCAGTTTTCTTTGACATATCGTCAGTTACTGAATACAAATTTACAACTGTTTCAACCCATTATCCAGTGGGGATTACAAAAAATGTAATATAATCTGATTATTTATCGAATATTGAAAATATGACACCAAATAATCAAACAAAATAGATGCAGCCACAAAAGTTTGAACAAGCTCCAAAACATTTTCAGCACAAATAAAATGCATTTTTGCACAGACTCAGCCTCAAAGTGAAGCGCTTTGCTAAGAAACCCTGAATCACACATGCACTTTTTTGTGTGTTAAAGTTTTGTTATTACTTTTAAATTTGCCATATTTTAAAGCGACAGTACATACTTTTCCCCCCTGGCCTGCAGCACTGTTTATCCATCTAGATCGTTTTTGGCGGGAGTTTTTTTCCGGCTGTAGAGATGTCCGCCTTCAAAAGCAACATCTCTTTCCAAAAATCGTGACCTGGCTGCTCAAGATAATCCACAGACCTCGTCGTTCTGTCCTGTTTCAGCTTGTTGGAACCGAAGTGAGCTGAAGTGAACAGCTGGGCTGGTTCGGACCGAGAGAGTCGCTGCAGATACGTTTGTAACTGACCGTTAGCGTGCCGCCTGAAAAATCCTGAACGCAGAAATCGTGAACAACAGTTTAACTGTCTAACTCTGCAGTTCAGCAGCTATATTTAGAAGAAAAACTCCCTTTTTTCATTCACAAAGACTTTAAAGGTTCCTGCTCAATATTTGACAGAGCTCAGCAAAACTTTTGTTTGTTTTATTTGGTCAATTTAGAGTCAATTTCTTTTTTCACTGAAGCAACAAGGAAAAATTGCAGGTGCTCACTGTTGTAAAGTAGAAAACTTAAAGGTGAATTAAACAACTATAGAAAAAGAAAAGATCCTATAGGATGTAGTTTAAAAGCCCACATATCAAAGTTAAGTCAGCAGCCTCGTTTTTAACTTAAAATAATATTTTTTACAGTAACATCCTTTGTATTCTCACTAGCACTGTGACTGTAGAAACACTGAGAGAAGATTAACTCTCAGTCTGCTACATTCGGTTCTCTGATCACATAATGAGGTTCCCAGCACCGTCCTGTTCTTCACATTACCCTGAGAGGCACATGCTTGATGAATAACGCTGTACCTGCGGACAACAGTGACTTATACGTGAGGAAGCTGGTGTCTCCGCACCGAGCTGTCGTTAGGGTTCACAGGGTTTGTGTTGCCGGGAAAACTCTTTCCTTCAGGCCGACGTACTTTATTACTTCATTCATCCGAATCTGAAGCCGGTCTTCAACATATAAGGCGGCGTCTCCTGACCATTTAAAGACAAAACAATGTCCTCTTGTCACAGGTTGTATGAGTCTACTGTGACCAAATAAAGAATGATGTTTTCTCTTGTTTTATTTGGATGATTTTTCACAGAAGAACACATGGACAGTAATTTCCACAAAAAAAAGCAAAAACTGAGGAACGTCTGAAAAGATAACGATAACTTTGTGTAGCAGACAAGGTTTTCCTCCTTTCCCTTCTTTGTTAATCAGCTTGTGACCCTTCAGATTTATGTTGTGAGCCCTTAAAGGGGCTCCTAACCCTCAGGTTGGGAACCACTGCCACAGAGAAAACATATTTTTATAAACCAGCCTAATAACAGAAACTCCTAGCTGGTCGCTCTCCTTTATGAAGTAAAACTACACTGTAAAAATACTCTATTAAAAGTAAAAACATGTATTATTTTGTATTAAGTATCAAAACTAAAAGTGCAGTAGTGTTATACAGTAGATTATATTATATTTTTAAAGTTATGTATCAATGTTTAAGCAGCTTTTACTGTTGCAGCTGCTCGGGGTGAAGCTGGCTGCTTCACTTCCTTATTTTCTTAAAGGTTTAGTCGCTGATTCTCATTCTGAGGCGTTTTCCCCAGAATCACCTCCTGCACAAATCCAAAAAGAAAGTGCTGGTGAACTTTTTATACCAAAATTAGCTTTTTGAATGAGGCTAAGCCTGCAAAAAACAGACGACTCGTTTGCCTTTCTGTCTTTTTTTCTTTTCTTTTCTGATGTGCAGAGAGAAAGGTGTCGGGATTTCCTGATTCTGCTGTTTCACAATAAAAGCGTTTAGAAAACAAAATAACGGGGAACTTTTATTGTGAAGAATTTTACAGGAAATACTATGTTTAACTCCACTGTGTCGGGCTGATGCACTGAGTCAGACCGAGTCGAGCCAAGCAGCACATGTGTATGAGACAGGAGCAAAATAATCGCAGTAAATACTGATGGAGGCCTCCACTCCACCCAGATGTCATGTTTACATCACTACCGATCTGAGCTATATGCATATACTTGAATATAATAGGCCTTGAGCATAATCTAAATGCAAATATTATTAATTGATCTTTGAAGTTTTTTTAAAAAAAAGTAAATTAATACTGATGGGATACGAAAGCTTTTCACGGACCCCCCGGCAGAGCGCCGCAGACCCCTGGAGGATCCCTGAACCCCTATTTGAGAACCACTGAATTAGATTATATGATGACCGACTGTATGAGGAATTAAAAAGTGCATCACTAAAGAAAATGCATTTAAAAAATAAGTTGCAACCAGTGAAAAGTGACTCAGATATTAAGAACAGTCTGCGATATTCTTACTGCACTGATCACAACAAAATGTGCAAAACAAAGAAGAAAACTTATGCACACTGTGAGCCACATTTCTTAATCTTAAATTTAGAAATATCAGACTGGACTGGACTGCAGACAGGACTGGAAGTGCAGGGACTCTCTCTCTCCTCATCATCCTCAGTCTGACTGCAGCATCTTCATCTTCATCAAGGTTTCCCTCTCAGTGAGCCAGAGACCTGATCTCCCTCTCAGCTGCTCAGACAGTAATGAAGGGATTCCCACAAGGAGGAGCTGCGACGTGTCACATATCTGCCGACCCTTCCCCGCTTCTCCCCAGAGTCTCCTAATTTTCACTGGTGTGTCACCTCCTTCCAGTTTCCGCTCCGGTTACCACAGCAGTGATGAAGAGGCGAGTAAAAGTACCCAGTACAACAGTATCATCAACTGCACTTGAACAGGACTCCTCCCCTCTGGGTTAAAATCTGACACCATGATGAAATTATTCACCGGGTTTGTTGGAAACATCTGGTGTAACTGCTCACTCTGAAGGTGTGTGACATGTTTCTGCCCTGACTGAGAGAAAAGAAATTCCACTTGGGGACATAACTCACCTCAGGCGGTTCATGGTCCCTCTCATGATGCCGCAGCTCCATCTGCAGACGGTGCAGCTGCACAACAACTTTCACCTGCATCAATATTAATGCACATCCAGGCTGAGGTCAACATTTGTAGTTTGGGTGGATTCACATGAAATTTAGAGCAAATATTTATGTTTTTAATCACCTGTTTTGC
>JAJHUR010086520.1:0-20861 GCA_027495735.1 Lutjanus campechanus
GTATAATTAATCAAGCAATAATTTCATAGGTGCTTAAAGTCTACCATATGCACCAAGTTAGAAATAGCAGACAATTTTCAATACTTGCACTTGAAATTTAAATTAATATAGATATATGTATTAATTATACCCGATGATTTCATATAAAAGCCTTCAATGTCTCCCATGTCTCTGTTGATGGCATGCTGCAGATAACCATGGATCACACGTCTGCTGTAGAAGTAGCGTCCACACAGCACAATGGCAGGGAGGAGTCCTATCACCCACCAACACATGGTGATGACAAAACATACAGTATAACTGCCAGAGGGAAGATATGAGCAGATGTGTTAATGTGTGAAATCAAAAACCTAAACTTTCTATATCACTGCAGAATGAAGTTGAGTTCACAGTGAAAACACAAAAGAACGATACAACACAATGTAAAAATAATCATTTGAATATAACATTATTTATTACAACAACATAGAAAAACACAAGAATTAATAACCAAAAAAGAAAAAAGTCCTGTTGGTAACAATAACACCATTAATAAATGGTAAATTCAATTAAATGATTGATGACTATTAATTGTTTACTAATTCTTTTATCATTTCTATTATTTTATCATTATTGTGTGTTACGAGTTATTTATTGTTTCGCAGCTTGTAAGAGACAATCACAGTTACACTCTGATTAAATTAGTAAACTAAGGGTCTATCGCATTTTATATACTATATTATTTATTAATGATTGCCACATGATTTTAAGAAATCTGAGAATATTCTGTGGGCCAACTAAACCTTCAATCGCAACTTTGAGCAACACAAGAGACTAAATGTGCACATGAGGAGATAAAACATAGGCCTGCTGTTAATATGACAGGTCCCCAAATATGATGGAGCATCTGTCTCACAACAGTAGGTCAGATAAATGGCTAAATCACATGGCTTTATTTTTATGGCTCTGATTTGGTCTGATTAAAAATAATTATACATATTTTGTGGTAATTTCAAACTCGAAAAATTGTTGTTTTATTTATTTATTTTTCATTACCTCTCAGGGCCCACCTGCAGGGCTTTCACCAGCCCACCAGTGGGCTGCAGCCCACACTTTGGGAATCACTGATCTAAAAAATGTGTTGCATTGCACAAAGCTGAAAATCATTTATGTAGTATCTTACCTGTCATAGCAGCATAAAGCAGGAGACTCTCAGGGTGATGTCTCAAGCCTCTGAAGGCGGTGTCTGGTACCATCTCCATCAGCCCTTCATAAAAGATCCGCTGGACCTCTGGTTTGTCTGCGGGCTCAAACTCACGCACAACTATAGTTTGGAGTCCATTTTGAGCTTTTAGTCCTTTGTCCTGTTTTCGGACATCCTTTTTTGGTGCTTTTTCATCCATATCAAACTTTTAAAATATAAGTCAGGCTTAGGTTCAGATCCAAAGGCTGCAGGTATTGAACTAGAAGCAGAAGTCCAACTGCTGTGCAAGTTTCTCTATGCTGTCTCTTGTTTGAGATAGTATGGCGCCCAGGAGACTTTTCAGTTGCTGTTAGAGCATTCGTCAGATAAGATTCCCAACAGATATAGGGGCCATTCACACACTCTTATCAGCTCCCATATGTTAAAAAATGTGTTGTGCTCAGTGACAGGGAGACAAAGAACACAGTAAATTCCCCAGTGTAAAATATGCAGTGTCAAAATCCATAGACTCTTTCAGAGTTGTTTCAACAACATCTTGAGTAAGATGCCCCCTAGTGTTGGTGAAAATTCACAGAGTTTAAACAGGTGGTGTCAAAAGTACTCTGAAAAGCCCCGCCCACCTCACCACCTCATTTCTAACCGATCCGCATCTTTCACGGCGCCATTTTCTTAACGTCGACGGACTGCGGTAAGTGTCTTTAGCCACCTATTAAACCAATTATTTGGCATTTCAACAGAAGTAACAGTTTAGAATTGTTCGATACTGACTGTGCATGAATCAATAACCGTTACACCCGCTCTGTCGTGAACGACCAGCTTTATTGAACTGCTGCTCTGCAATACTTCCATATAGCGCCCCCGCCTGTTGAACTCTCACATACACACAGTCATCTCCTGTTAATGACCTCATCAATACATGACATCCCCCCCTTACTTGGAATTAAACTCTTAACTCTGTCTCAATAAACTGGAAACATTTCCCCATCAGAGTATTACACATAAACAGTCATAACACCTTCATCTCGCCTATCTAACTTTATCTTCACAGAACATATTTATTCTTGACAGAACTTTTTCCTTTTATGTATCTATATATTCTTCTCTATCAAACAGCCTATGCTTTGAATGAGAGGCACATTACTTAACGTTAGTACGAACAGGTGAACATTACAATTCTCAACTTTCCATCTTTAACCCTGGGAAGCTCACTTAAGGATAAAGTCAGTGAATTTCTGCGGCAGCTTAATCTGCCGGTGGGGTCTCTCCCGCTGGGGTGTGAGAGGCTCGGTCCTGATCCCCTCACAGTGAGTCTGAGTTCGAGACTCTGCAGTCTGTTTGTTTCCTTGCTCCTCCTTCTCAGTCCATGTTATGTGTGTTTTGTCAGATGTTTGTGGAGCAATGTCCTCAGTGTAGTACTTTCTCACAAATGTGGTATTTCTAGAATACGTAGCGCCACTTGGTGATTTAACAACCACATTGTTACCGTCCTTCTTGATTACCTTGTGTGGCGTCTTGTTGAATGTAGTGGAGAATTTGTCCACCTTCTCTTGTTTCAGTAGAACCTGATCTCCAACGGTCACATCCGAGTGTTTTGCTCTGTTCTTGATGTCAGCATAGATTTTTGATTTTCCCTTCCTTTCCGCATCTGTGTCTCTCGTCTCGAGATCTCTTTGTGGTGTTGTTATGTCGGGGAGCTTTCCTCTTAGTTTCCTTTTGAAGAGTAGCTCTGCTGGGCTCTTTCCAGTTGTGGAGTGGTCAATAGATCGGTAGATTGTAACGTACCTTCTGAGTTCTCTCTTCCAGTCCAGTCCCTCAGACTGTGCAATGCGTATCCTCTTCAACAGTGAAGCATTTTGTCTCTCCACCTCACCATTGGCTTGTGCCCACTTGGGTGTCGTTTTCACATGCTGTATTCCGTTGTCCTCTGTGTATGCCTGGAACTGTGAAGATATGAACTGTGGTCCACAATCAGATCTGATGGTGATCGGGAGCCCATGACGACTGAAAATGTTCTCCAGACTGTCTATCACCTTGTCTGTGGTGGTTGATTGCAAGATCTCGTATTCATAGTATCTGCTGTAATAATCTACAACTACTAGTATAGAATGCCCTGTTGGTAATGGACCCAGTAGGTCGGTGGCAACATCTTGCCAGGGCCCATCTGGCAGTGCTGTTGGGCGTAGTGGTTCAGGCACATCAGGCCGTGCGACCACTTGGCATCCATGGCAGGATTTCACATGTCTCTCTGCAGCCCGATCCATTCCTGGCCACCATACTTTACTCCTGAGGTGCTGCTTTGTGCCCACTATGCCCAAATGTCCCTCATGAGCCAAAGCTAGAGCCCTGTCTCTCAGTGTGTGTGGTAAAACGATGCGTGTCCCTCTCAACACTAAATGTCCAATCACACACAGCTCATATGCTATTGGCGCATATGCCTGGCACCTGTCAAAACAGCCGCTCTGTACAGCATTTCTCACCTCTTTCAGTTCATCATCAGCTGCTGAAGCTTCCTCGACTTCTCTGGTAGTCAACGCTTTGGGAGTGGCACTTGTGGCGACCCACCTCACGTACTCCTCTGCTCCATGTTCATGAGTCTGTTCCGTGGCACTCTTTCCCAGCAGCCGTGATAGGGGGTCTGCAATATTATCTTTTCCGGGAATATGAACCACTCTAAAATCATACGGTTGAAGTCTCAGAACCCACCTTTCAACACGAGCACATGGTTTTGATGTGGGACTGTAGATTGCCTCCAACGCTTTGTGATCAGTCACCAAGTCAAACTTTTTTCCATATATGTAGGGGTGCAGTCTCTCGCAGGCCCAGACCAGTGCCAGCGCCTCACGCTCAGTCTGTGAATATCTTCTTTCACAGTCTGTAAGACTTCTGCTCACGTAGCATATTGGTACCATCTCCCTTTGTTGTTCTTGCACTAGCACGGCTCCTATGCCAACTGGTCCCGCATCAGCTATGACCTTGGTGGGAGCATCCTTGTCAAAATATGCCAGAGTACCAGCCTCCACTAATTTTTCCTTTAGCACTTGAAAAGCTTGTTTCTGCTCTGGCCCGAAATTGAATGGTGTGTCTTTTTTAGTGAGTCTGCGCAGCGGCTCTGATATGCTGGCAAACTGGGGTATGAACCGGCTACTGTAGCCAGCCAAACCGAGGAAGCTGCGTACCTCTGATGCATTTTCAGGTTCCCGTGCTTCTGCTACAGCTCTCACTCTTTCAGCGGTGGGGCCGATGCCCTTCTGTGAGAGTAATATGCCCATGAAGATCAGCTTATCCATGTTGAATTGACATTTGTCTGCATTTAATGTCAGTCCGCACTTCTCCAGCCTCGATAGAACTGCATGTAACCGTTGATCATGGGTTTCCTGGTCAGAGGCATGGACGATGATGTCATCAGAAATATTCTCCACCCCCTCGATGCCCGTCAAGGCTGTTGCAATTTCGTGTTGGTATTGTTCACTTGCCGAGGAAACACCAAATATGAGCCTTTTGTACCTGAATGTACCTGTGTGGACAGCAAATGTGGTGATGCCTCTTGACTCCGGTGTGAGCTCCAGCTGGTGGTATCCCCACTTTAGGTCCAGTTTGCTGAAGATGGTCGATCCATTCATCCCTTGTAGAAGCTCATCCACTGTAGGAATTGGATGCCTCTCTCTGATGATAGCTGCATTTGCTTTCCGCATGTCGAGGCACATCCTAATGTCGTCCTCCCCTGCTTTAGGAGCAACCACGACTGGGTTCACCCACGGGGTGGGTCCCTCCACTCTTTCAATAATGTCCATTTCTAGCAGCTGATTTATTTTTTTGTCCACTGCCTCTCTTAGGTGAAATGGCACACGTCTCAGGGGCTGTGCCACAGGTGTCACTCTCTCATCTATGTGTAAACTTATCTGCTTAGTGTTTAGCTTTCCGACCCCTTGAAACAGCTTTGGATATTGTCTCTGAATTTCTGTTTTGATGTCTGTCACAGTGGCTATGTTCACACCCACTCTCAGTACACCTAGTTTGATAGCCGTTTCCTTGCTGAGTAGTGGCTCTCCATGTCCTTGAATTACTGTGAACTCGGCCTCAGTGTTACGTTTTCCTATGCTTATTTGGCACTTGAACACACCTTTTACTGGTATAGGCATTTTGGAAGTGTAGGGGTACAGGGGCCTACCAGTTGCCTTGGAAGACACACACTTTATTCTCTCACTCTTTAGCATCTCCCATGTGTCTTCATCCACTATGTTACTTGATGCCCCTGAGTCAATTAACATGAGCAGATCTACTCCACCAACATTAAATGTCACTCTTTCAGTGTTTAAGCGATCTCTCATAACAAATGCATAGTCTCTGTCCTGGTTCTCTGTTTCAACACGTCTCACTGTCTTTCTGTCATTACCTTTTGATTTGCACATTTTGGCAAAGTGGTCTCTTCCGTTGCACTTCCTGCATGTTTGTCCTTTTGCTGGGCAGGCAGGATCCTTGGCAAAATGACCTCCGTGTCCACATCTGAAGCACACTTTCTCCAGTTTCTCTTTCTCATCTCCACGATCTTTTATTTTTTTCTGATGGAACTTTCCTCCTTTCTTGTAAATACGGTGCACTGTCTCACCTCCCTCCGTGCCGACGTTGTCGTTCACCTTCATCGCAGCCATCTGTATCTCCACTCGTTCACACTGCGCTGCTATCTCCAGGACGCGGGCCAGTGTCAGGTTGGCTTCCTCCAGCAACTTTCTCCTCACATAATCCGACGTGCATCTGCTCAGCACTGCATCTCTGATTTGGTTCTCCGTGTCTGCAGCGAATGCACAGTCTCTAGCAGCCTGGCGTAATCTGGTTACAAACTGCTGTATCGTTTCTCCCGGCTTCTGCGTTGTCTGGTAGAAGGATTGGCGGGCGAAGGCCGTGTTTACTTGCGGTACAAAGTAGGCGTTCAGTGCCGCGACCGCAGCATCATACTCCGTCGGTCCTCCCGTATCAGGCAGAACTGCAAATACATCTTGTACATCAGCACCGGCGTGGTGTAGAAGCAAAGCCCGCCGTCTTTGTCTCACCGAAGCTTCTGTGTCGTCCACCAGAATTAAGCCTTTCCCGTCCGCATACAGCTCGAATGCGGTTAGCCATCTTGTCCACCGCGGACCCAGTGTGGCAGGCTCGGTGTAACAGTCAAACTTCGGCAACAGGTTGTCCATCTCCGTTGACGACCTAACTATACTTTTCAGATTTAACTATAAGTCGACCGTCGTCATCCTCGTCGCCATTGTTCGATACTGACTGTGCATGAATCAATAACCTTGACACCCGCTCTGTCGTGAACGACCAGCTTTATTGAACTGCTGCTCTACAATACTTCCATATAGCGCCCCCGCCTGTTGAACTCTCACATACACACAGTCATCTCCTGTTAATGACCTCATCAATACATGACACCTGCTACAAGTGTAACCATAGTTAACTATACGCATGATATTTTTTGGTTATTTATAGTAAGTTACAACACTGATTTTGTGTTCCTTATTAAGCTGTACAGTTTACTGTGTACATGATATATTTCAGTATAATAATTTCACATTATTATGGACTTGCAGAATTAAGTTTACTGTTACATATGGTGTTCTTGGTGTTATTATTTCATTATTATTTACAGCACTTTAACCAGTATTTACATGTGTAGTATTTAAGTTTCTTCTTCATGTCCCTCTTGTCTAAGAGCTAATTAGTTCCTATCTGTCATTGTTTATGGGGGACAGGTATGAGTGTGGTGCCATGTGCAACAGTTTTGTTTATCCCGCTGTGAGCCCCAAAGAGTGAAGTTGGGTGAACTGTGCTGTCAGGCCGTTTTGGTGAAGATTAACTACACAAAGAGAAGTTGTAGCAGTTTATTACGAAGAAAATAGAGTTACAGGCTGGTGACAGCGGTGTTTTTTCTTCGTCTACGGATTAATTACTCGCGGCATTCAACTAGTTTACGCCCGCCGGGACTTACTGGACAGCGGCTGGCTGCGGACAACAGATGACGCTGTGCATTTACATCAGTTTTACATGGACTTACATGGAATTTTACGGACAGTTTCCAAAGTCGCTGTGGTCATTAGTGGATTATGTTGACGACAGACAAGGACGGGATGATGATGACGCGACCAAAAACACAGAGGGTAAGCATCAGCGAAGGCCTTGAACTCTGCGTTGTGGCGGTTCTATACATGTTTGCATGTGTCAAGCCGAGCGGCTCCTTTTCGTGATGTGCGGGGTATCGGAGTAGTTTTATGAGTAAGTGAGGACAGTATCGGACCGATTCCCGATGCTGGTATTGGTATCGGTGCATTGCTCTCTAGTGCATATTTACATTCATACTAATGCAGTTATTCATTGAAATGGACCACTAAATAAATGTGTTGATGTCAAGCTTAAGTAAAACACCAACTTCTGGTTAGCTAGCTACATCCTGAGACCCACAGTTCTTTGTTTATCTATTTTCATCGGGTCCTGCATGCAGTCATTTGCACTGAAGTCAGGACATTTCATCCTCTGGCAACCATGAATGTTTGTAGTAAATTTAGTGGCAATCCATTCATTAGTTGTTGGGGTGACTGACATTGCAAGAGCCACACTGCTAGCATGGATAAAATTTATAATAACTATAGTATTACTGGAGAATCTTCCTCATCAATGTGCATCGAATTATGTGCCCTATATATGGTCACATTGAGCCTGGGTGATATACCTGAAATACCTCAGTTTCATATCAGTCGATATCGATAATTATTGATCATGCAGATTGTGACCGATTACATGTTTTGTACTTCAAGGGGTGGAAGCAGCTGAGGTGATAAAATGAGTAAATATCACAATATTTTTGACCAAATACCTCAATATTGTGGCAATAATGTAGGCATGACTATTGGTGCTTTGACAAAATGTTAGACCAATGAGATTGGTTTAATAAATAATCATCAGTAATGTGGATATTATGAATAAGTTGTTAAAGGTAAATAATAGAACAGCTAGAGCAGTCTGATAATTTAAGAAAATTACATCACTTAACTGTAATGTAGCCTTTAAAATGAAGAAAAGACAACAGTTATGCTATATCTCATATCACGATACAATATAAAATTGATTTATTGGCCAGCCCTAGGTTACATTATATCTTTAATTCGCCATATTATTGTATGACTTAACTAGCTCCTCCTCTTGTGGATTGCTAAACAAAATAAGAATCTACCTGGTAATATACATTATGAAACACAGTGAATGAAATTTCTTAAATAATGACAACAAATTGGCTGATATCTGTTGGGGTGTTTGTGTTTGTGAACACTCATACCTTCCATTTCCTTGCAAAACTAAACCTCAGGCTAGAATTACTTTAACTTCCTCCGTCTCCCACATTATACAACATATTTAACACAATTACCAGTTTCTGTTCCTGTCATTTTGCCTCGAAGCAGATGAATAAATGTCACGCATGATGAGACCAAGTCTTGTGGAGGTTGAAGCTAAGTGGTGAACTATTATTTCTATCAGCTGATGGGCATTGAAACAAAGCATCAAACAAAAAAAAAAGCCAAAAGCAAAACATATCTCTATCTATAGATCAAGATTTCCTAGCCAGTCATATTTGATTCTCTCGCTGCTCTCTCCTTCCATTTAAAAGTCTCTCTGTGTATGTTTGAGTGAGATGAAAGAAGAGTTCAGGGAACATCCATGCAGATTGGATTACACCAGAAGAGACAGAAATCTATAGAGTGATGAAGAAACGACGTATTGTTTATGTTTCTTTTTTTTTTTTTTTGCTTTCATCGGTGATTGTGAAGTTAACTGTCCTTGGATCTCTTCGCTCAAAGAATCCAAGTGGTTATGCAGGCACAAGGTTGCTTTTAGCACACACTCCATCAAGCACAATCAATCACAGTCCTCAAACATTCTGAGCAGGCAGGAAGGATGGAGTTTCAAAATGATGGGGTTGTACCTGATCCACAGCAGATAAAAAATCCAATAGATTGGGATTTTAAGGATTTCGCCGGCTCTGTGTCCGGGCTTGTGTCATAGATTCTTTATTAGGCTACCGGCCATTGTGACTTTAGTATGTGGCTTTGGTGCATCGTGCTCAAATGTCAGTCATGCAGTGCATCTCCTGGATGTGCTTTTTAAGCTCCTATGGCAGATGGCAGCTACACATACCATTGCCACGGTGTTGCATCCGTATCAACACCATGGTGATGGCATGTGGCCCTTACACCAGGAGAAATTTTATAATTAGGGCATCCAGACAAAAATTTTGATTCAGTAGCATCTGACATATGGTTGTCAGTGTTACCTGTTAGAGCTCTGCAGAGGCTTCATAATGGACTCCCATCGCTCCTGAAGCTGCCCTGCAGGCTGTCTCCTTGCTTTATTAGCCTCTCTCCCAGTCAGTTTTGCTCATGTTAAAGCTTATAAAATCACAGATATTTTTGGGATAAAATACATACAGCACACATCGTTGTGGCGTCGTGCCTGAATATCCTTCTCATTAATATGTGTAAAACTACAGGTTCAGTCATTTAAATGTCACTAAATTTGAAAAATAAGGTCTTGGAGGAGTGGATGTGGAATGTGTGAAGGGATGCTCTGTCAACCTGAGATGATCATTATCCTGCATTGTTTGATTGGTCCCTTAAAAATGTTATGTGAGTGGAAAAAATATGGTTACTGCCCAGTTTTAGAAGCACCTTAATAATCTGGTGTATGAGGCCCTGAGGATAACCCCTCTTCTTTAATGGTGTTGTTAGCAGTCTGTTGAAATCCTTGGCCAATACTCGAGGTTGCAAAAGGCTAAGGTATGTGTAATTTAATGTTGTACATTTTCTATTCCTATGGCGGTGCAGCACCTTTGGTTACACAAGGTCTCTGGACATCTAGATTGGCAGTCGCAGCCTGCAGCATCGCTCAGGGGGACCATTGATTCCTTAAACCAACCCAAAGATAACTGAAAATTAACATATCTAGTTAATTACCTTAATCAGCCAGCACTCATTTATCAACCTAATGTCTAAATTACTTTTTGTCAAGGTAAATTAATTTTAATTGCACTTTGACCTTTAATGCTGCAGTTTTTCCCCTCAAGTCCCTATTGCCTCACATGAAATTAGCACAACATCTCAGTTTGTTGCAGATTTATTGTATTATCAGGCAGAAAGTCTTATATTTAGCATCTGTTTCCTGTATTATACGCTCTCCCCAACGTGGGATCTCCTCATACATTCAAACTTTGGGTTTATATGAGAAGATAATTACTTTTTAACAATGTGCTTTCAGTGTGTGCCTCCCCACATGCCCAGCGGCAGTCTTGCCCGGCTGTTTCTGGCTGCTTCTCCTCTGAGCTCTCATGCGCCAAACCCTGAAGATGGTCTGGAAGAAGTCTAATTAGTCCATGAGTGGCACTGGTGGTCCAAGAGGGTTTTGGTGCTTATGAGAAATGTTTACCCAATTTTCTATTAATTTAGCTGCGCATTGTCAATATTTATAATAGAAAACATAAGAGATATGGCAGAATGAAATTAGATTATTGTGTGTGGGTTTTTTTTTAACTCTCATACCAGATAAATTGATTCCATCAGTCTTTTGAATCTACAGGATGAACTCAGTGCTTCAGCTTAAGAAATGGGTGAAAATCAGTGTAACATGAAACACTAGAAGCTGACAGCTCAATAGTAGACGGGCTTTTTATGAACAGACACATGCCAGTCACTCCAGCATGATGGCTCACAGCTATGAAATGCATATGTGTGACCCTCAGTGCGTCTAATCAGAGAGACGGTCGAGGCCAGCCGTGAAATAAAGCTGCTATCTGACAATGAGAGTCGCTTCTCACAGGCACTTACACTTGCATGACACTTCTCCCCTTTTAGATTCAAGAGACGCTGAATGAGATTGTGCAAAAGAAAATTAGTTTTACTTAGGACATATGTGGAATAGAATCTGATGAATGAATGCTTCCTTTGAGCTGATAGCCGCTGTTTAATATCTAACTCACCCACTTGATTTGTTCAAAAAAAAAAATCAACTGAAGCTGCTTTTTGCATAAGAACAAAACTTTGAGATAATCCAACAATGAAAACGGTCTTATCTGCATTTGTTATTCTCACAAAATTGTGTGTGGGGTTATCACCAAAATACTTAAGAGCTCAACAGATGAAAGAATTGATTGTTGGTAAAAATAGACAGAATAATTCTGTAGATAAGAAAAGAAGAACAGGAGCAGTTTGATTTAAACAGTACAGGCTTCCATGTTATTAATTATTTAATATATATGATATTTCTGTATTATTTAACTTTAAGAAATAATTAACAAAACTATATTTGACATATATATATAGATATATTTTCATTGTAATATATGATTAAAGTTAGGGTGGGAAATGTTGAAGAGCTAATTTACATACACGTCGCTGGGCAGCTAGATGTTAAAAAGAAAAGAAAAGAAAAGAAAACAGCGCAGTACAAACAAAACAATACAAATTCTTCTTCATGCGACTAGCTCACTGTGGCTTTAGCAATATATCTGGCAATATATTTGGCTAGCCAAAGATATATGGAAGACTCAGACATGTGCCGACTACCCTACCAGCCTACCAGCTGCTGTTAGCTATGGGCCCTACTAGCACTCGAGTCTGGCCAGACCTGCAGCTCCTGTTTACACTGCGGTAGATGAACCAGGCCCAGCAGCTTCTTGGTAAACACACCTGGATTTGGGACCTAATATAGCCTCCAAGATTGGTGGAGACCAGCTTGAAGACAGGGAATACTGTAAGAGAGGCCGTGGGGAGCCAGAACATTTTCACATCTAACGCAGTGGATCAAGGATTTATTTTCAACCAAACAAGAGCTTGTGATTGTCGAACAGTGAAAAGACAAACCAAGACATTTTGGTGAGTTTCATTTTGTTTCTGTCAAGTGTGTTTTACAAACCAGCCTGTCTTAGTACAGTAAAAGAGACAGCCTGAATTCTGAAGGTGTACAGTTTCTTACTGACAACAGGTGGAAGAATATTTCCTTTCCTGACATTTTAAAAGTTCAGTTTGTCTATTTATTAGACTATAAAAGCTAAGAGAGCTTGAGAAAGTAGCAAACTATCCACTCACGCATGTTCACGCACACTGTTACTTGCTCACATTCTGTTGATAATGTTCATTTTTTGAACATTTCAGTTAAAAATTTTGGTCATATCTACACATTGCACCTTTAAATAATCCCTTTACAGTGGAACAATGAAGACAGGAACACAGTAAAAAAACAAGGTCTTCCAAAGTAGGAAAAATGACTTATCTACACATAATTTTATTGGAGATTGATTTTAAAAGGCATCCCAAGTCTAAACAATCTTATTTTTTGACAACTTTGCTCCCATCTCAGTCCTGTCCGTGTCTTGTTTAAATAATGAATGTGTTGTTCTCTGTTGATGACAGCCTCATCAATGAAACGATACAATCCAGCAGCACTTTCCTGTTGTGTGAGTAGATGTGCGTGAGCCAAACTGTCACTGCTCGGTGCAGACTTTAAGGTCGGGGAGATGTTTAGAGTGTCGTGCAGCGGCGTTGGCACAAAGAGGGCAGCATCTTTCCTATTGACAAGGATTATTTCTGTCAAGAGCAGCACTCATGGGCCTATCTAAAAACCATGCTAATAAATGTCCGTCACTGTGGCTATCCATCACCACTTCCCTGTAACAAAGTGCTTACTGCACCGTTGCTGAATTGAAGTAAACAAGCTTGCCTGGCTCAGAGATGCATGTAAATGAGAGGCAATATAGATAGTCTCTGCATATAAAGGGATTTATTAGAAAAGGTGTGTGCTCACACACAAATGTCTGTGCATGTTCACATGTGCGCAATCATAGACCTCCATGTAAATCTGCAGAGCTCACACAGTTATCATTATAGCTATTTTCTGCGAGCACTTTGATTGCGTTAATTATAGTTAATTGGCTGCCTCACTCAGTCGATCCATCATTACCGGTTATTTGTTTGTAACCAGATTCAAAGAGCTTTCTGAAGTTACTGTAGCTTGCCAGGGATTGTGCTCTCTCAGCAGGTTATCTGAAAAGGCTTTCGAAAGTTTCTGCATTGTTCAGGCAGCAGAGTGGCTCCATGTAATCACAAATGGCTAGGTTATTGTTTTACTGACAGAAACGCTCAGATTTCCAGATTTGTGCATTAAACATGCAGCCTAATAAAATATTAAGGTGCACTGCAGATGGCATACTGTCTGAAACTAAAAAAAAAATAGATTCAGATTTTTTCTTCTTTTTCTTCGCTGTGTACCTCAAGGTACCTCAATACTGGCATGAGCTATAAAGGTACACTGATTTTCTTTCTTGTTTGCTTATGCGGTTGAGAGACTTTGCAGAGAGCTGGCTGAGATTATTTGTTAATATTTGTGAATATGTGGCCAGTGTCAGCTGTGGAAAAACCTGATTGATGATAGGTAGGGTGCAATTGCTCCTACCGAGTACCATTCTTCCACTGAGATATGTTAAGAGATAGACAGCTGGGTACATTAGCAGAATGTACCCTCGAGTGACATCCGAGACAGAGTACCTTGCCCTATTTCACTCAATCAGTCAGCTAACACATCCCCATGGCAGATCAGTGTACCTAACTATAAATCCAAGCAGCTCCAGCTCACAGATTTGCACACAATTTGAAGCTAACAGCACACAAGCGTCTATTCAAAAATCAACAGTTTGTGGTAACAGCTTTGGGTTGCCTGTTCTGTGGAGGTGTGACATTATGCTGCACTGGCAGACACATTTTTCAACAGTGAAACACCAAATACAATACATATGCAGCTTTGCTTTGTATTGGGAATTCAATAACTGATTTCAGAGACAAAGTGACTTATTTTTGTCTGCACTAAACCCAGCATGACTGATTTTCTTACAGCCCATCCTGATGAAGGGTGGGAAGTAGAAATACTTTGTCACTGTACTTAGGTAGAATTTTCAGGTATCTGTCGTTTACTTGAGTATTTATGCTCCTGACAACTTTTTACTTTTACTCCCTCCATTTTAACCACAAATATCTGTACTTTCTACTCCTTACATTTTCAAAACAGGATTGTTTCTTTAGTTTTAATGCATTTTAGGGGAATTATTGATTATCTTTATTTGAAATCATTGTGCACTTCCTCCCCAACATGAAGACTAAATTCAAACTATATGGATGGAACAATAACAGTAACACATTCAATGTATCCATCAGTGCATGAAAGATGTAACAAGATAAAAAATATGTAAGATGGAAACGGACTTAAATAGGTAACAAGACATGTAATGTAAAAGGCATAACAAAATGTAACAAGACATAAAAGACGTAACACAACAAAAAAGATGTAAAAGATGAAAAAGATGTAAAAAGATAAAAAAAGACATGAAAAACAACGTAAGAGATGTAATAAGGCAAAAAATATATGAAGAGAAGTTAAAAAAAAAGTGCAACAAAACATAAAAGACAAATTAAGTCACAAAAGACGTAATATAGAACAAGAACTAACAAGACGAAAAATATTTAAAAGTTGTAACTAGATGAAAAACAACATAAAAGACACAACAAGATGAAAAACGACATAAGAGACGTAACAAGACATATCAAACAGAGGGCTACGTATTATTTTTATACTTTGAGCACATTTCAGAGCCTGTACTTGCTCACTATTACTTGAGTAAAGAGGTTGAATCAGTACTTCTGATTTTACCAGATTGTTTTTTGTTTTTTTACATGTCTGTACTTGTACCATTTGAGTAAAGAATGTGTCTACTTTTGACACCTCTGATGAACATCACCGTGTTATGTTACTTGTCTGACTTGTGCTCAGACCAAGTTAGCAGGAGCTCCTCTGCTGCTGTTGGCGAAAGTCGCAGATCTCCACCCAGTACGGCCCCTCATTCTGGATGAATGATCTACGCTCCCAACTGCCTGGCTCCCTCCATCAAACCTGGCCAACACTCATAATAAATGATAGTGGGGGACAATGCCCTATTTTCACAGCAGAGTCATCCGTCATGCCAGGCCAGACAAAGCCCCCAGAGTTTCATCATTTTCAAGTATTGCTCACACCAAAGTAACAGAAAAGAAGCCCTCGTTTGTTCAATAATGGCTGTGGGATGCCTTGAAAACCTGCTTAAATGTATTTACTAAATCAAACACCTTTTATCTTTCAGGGTCTACTCGGAGTTAGATAAATGATCTGCGTGTGATGCAACGATCAAGTCATATCTCTGTTTTTTCTTTGTGAGGAGTTATATGTCCCTCCTCGTGGTCAACATCCTATTACATGGGTTCTACATTCAATTTCATGTGTTAAGTGCTTAATTAACCCCTTGATTATATTAGGTGGCATGCCAAGGCAGACTCTTGATGCTTAATGTCAATTTGCAGGTTAATCAGGTCACCTTCTATCATCTGCCATAGCAGCAGAGGCCCCGTGCTCTTGTCATAATTGTACACCAGAGACCGCCTCGACAGATTGCCGCTCAAACCCATCTAATTTCTGGCCATATATATATATATATATATATATATATAAAGCTGAGGTATCGTTACATTTCTTTAATGGGAGGTTAACATTGGATTGGACCTGAAAAAGCATCAGCTCATTAAACTTGGAACCTCTCTTGTGTGAAACAACATGACATGAACAGTCAAAGAATTACATTTAGATGCTTGTGAATGAAGGGTGGTACAGTGGTGCAGTGGTTAGCACTGCTGGGGCAGGGCCTTTCTGTGCAGAGTTTGCATGTTCTCCTCGTATCTGCGTGGGTTCTCTCCGGGTTCTCCGGCTTCCTCCCACAGTCCAAAGACATGCAGTGTGAGGTTAATTGGTGACTCTAAATTGCCCGTAAGTGTGAATGTGAGAGTGAGCGGTTGTCTTTCTCTGTGTGTCAGCCCTGCGATGAACTGGTCCAGGGTGTACCCCGCCTCTCGCCCAATGTCAGCTGGGATAGGCTCCAGCCACACCCCCCTGCGACCCTTCGGGAATAAGCGGTTAAGAGGAAAAGTACTGCCATTTTGTAGCTTGTATGTTTGTGCGTACCTGTGCCCATATACTGATGAATATCTTCTGTACTGAAACAAAGATACCTTCTCCAGTCATAGTGACATAATCTGATTAATGCACCTGCTAAGAGTCAAACTTTAAACTCTGTGTAAAGGAAACTGCATTTTTCCTCTATACACATTATAAATGTGAGAATGACTGTTAAACTGTTGTCCAGGATTTTGTGTTCAGGATTTTTTTTTTTTTTGTTTTTTTTTTTGTTTGCCAGACCTAAAACATAGCTCATTGACAAAATGGAGCCATGGTTCCCTACCCCACCTCCACTCACCACTCAATGACTCTCAGTCTGATGACAGACAGATGAGTTACTGTCCTCTGGCTCTGGTGGGTCAAACTTGCCCAGTAAAGCTACTAGACTGAGTGTCCATTTAACACACAGTAGAACAGCAGATGTGCCTCTAGCCCCTTTTCTGAGTTCTTTTTAAACTTTTCATCCAGGAAAAACACGTTAAACAAAACATTAATTATAGCAGAGTATCTCACACACTTTAAAATGTGTCTGGAGGGGAACTTTAAATTGCCATTAGGCCCCTGCAGTACCCTAACATAACTGGATCAACGTTTCATTCGTTGTGGTTTCATAATACTACTTTACAAGCTGAAAGGGCAGTTTATGTTCAAATATTTTTAAGATTAGGTGAATGAAACAGAGTACAAAATCAGTAAGCGTAACCCGTCCACACAGTCCAACAAGTAAGAAGTAATTTTACAGATATGCAGACCACCGAATCGGAGCAGTGGGACTGGAATGGATGTTCCCTCTCTGCTACTGAAAGTTGCGAAAAACCTCAAAGTATTTTTTCTATTTCTTTTCAAAAATTTTCATTTATGGCAATAAATCCAATGAATGCCAGAAAATGAGTAATGTACTCTCAGGAAGTGATGATTTTTAAATCACAGGGAAACCTTCAACCCTAGTTTGTACCTCTTGCTATTGATATATTTATTTATTATTATTTTTTTGGCTGCAGTCGTGTTTGGATGAGATGACTGAACAGGCGTGTGGCAGCAGATATTGGATGTATCTAGTAAGCTGTTTTCCTTCTTGAGAAAATAAAGGATTTAATGGCTGACCAGTGTGCAGAGCAACAGAGGCCTAATGCATTTCACGGTCCATTTCACCCGCACGGGTACATCCATTGACAGCACCAAACCATTTTTTATCAATACGATATTTCACAATGAGTGTGACATTTGATCTTGGACAAAAGCACCTGTCTACACACACACACACACACACACGCACACGCACGCACACACGCACGCACGCACGCACGCACGCACGCACGCACACACACACACACACACAGTCTTTAAAAATCATTTTCACACTGCATAATGCAATACATGAATAATCACAACTAAGTAAGCAGTAAGTGCAATGTTTATGTGCAATCTGACAAAAGTCTGGCTCTCTCCCCCTCTCAGGTGCCCCTCCACCCTCCCACTCCACGCTTCAACCTGTTCTCCAGGTGATAGATACTATTTACATGGCAGAGGAAGCGCTGTGAATGCTATGAGTAAGGCACCTGGGCGCTGGCAGGCAAAGACAAAGTGCCTTGAGATAGAAATGTAACAGCACTATCTATCTGGGTTATTAGAGTCCCCCCTCAGGATCCTTTTCAACAGAACACTGGCCATTATGTAGGCCACAGAGAAACAATGCAAGAAAAAAAGTCTGGCTGTGGTAACATAGCAGAGGAATTAACTCTGGAGCCCCGAACCCTGTGCATCCCTCCCTACACCCCCGCCTTCAGCAGATAGGATAATGAGAGAATGTGCAGAGAGTTGGAGTGTACGTTAGAGAGCAAGAAAAGAAGTGACAAATCGATATATCAGCACCTTTTATACACAAACACCATCATGACCAACATAGTGCAAGTGCTGATTACTCTGTCTTTTGTAGAGATGGAAAGTAACTAAGTACAATTACTTCATTACTTTACTTAAGTAGAGTTTTCAGATATTTGTATTTTACTTGAGTATTAATTTTCCTGCCATTTTTTTTGTGTCTGCTCCATACATTTTAACACAAATATCTGTGCTTTGTACTCCTGACGTTTTCAAAACAGGCTTGTTACCTTCGTTATTAGACAGTATTAAACCCTTTATTAGACCCTTATTAGACTTTATTAGAGGGTAATTACATATGCATTACAACAGAACTGTACTGGAAGGTAAATGAAATCCCATATCTATTATTTGAGACATGCCTTTTTCATCTGGTCCGATACAATTGGCAGAATAGCCAAGACCACTGACTATTTCATTGACAGAATATTCCTCTTCTGCTATAATTTTGGGCTTGACTGGGTTCACATATCGTTTTTAAATGGGAAGAGGCAGATATGTGATTTAACTTTAGTTTAAAGTTCTGTTGTCATGTATCCCCAATATGCCTCTAATAGGTGTGCCCTTAATGTGTCCTTAATTGCCCTTTATAAATTCTAATAAAGGTCTAATAGTGGGGAATAATACACTGTGGTTAACAGTACAGTTCTGCTGTTAGGTGTCCCTAATTACCCTCTAAGAAAGTCTAACAAGGATCTAACAAAGGGTCTAATACTGTCTAATAAAGAACATATTATTTCTAGTTTTTGTTTAATTTCATACAAAGTGCAGCTTGTTACATCTTATTAGTGTACTGTTAAATAGAGTATTTTCCACACAACTATCTGTACTTGTATTTGCTTAAAGACACTTCTGGTCTTTCACTTGTTTGAATAAAGCAAGCAAAAACTATTAGGCTCAGTGTTCTGAAATCCCAGGTAAACTTTAAATCTGTGAGTGTTGTTTTTTCATGAGAAATAATACAAGATCTGCCACCGGCAAACTAAGCAGGTGAAAGTTTTTCATACCAAAGTACACTAAGTGGTGCAGAATTATTGATGCTAAGAAAGAGGTCGGCATGAATTGAAAAGAGACCACGGGAAAAATGAGAAAAAAAGAAGCATCAACAAAATTAATGTGTGTTTGTACCAATGTTTGCATGACGTAGGAAGCCAAGACAGCAGCTGAGAGTCTGTAATTGATCATGTTGCAGCCTTCCTGGCTCTTGCTTTGAATGTTCAAAAGGATTAGTCTTCAGGTTGATGGATTAAAGCAAGGTGGGAGGGAAAGGAGGGGCCGTTGAGGAACAGAAAGAAATGAAACGTGTGTGCACTAATCCTCAGTTGGGTTTGGGTGTGTGCAATATAATGGCATGTACCTAATGTAAGACTGATTGTGTGCACGCTCCCATGCTAGCCGGCATTGCCCCCAGCATTCTTCCCTCTCCCCAGCTCCTCACTGTTTACTTTTGACTATTGAATTAGTGGGTTAAAAATCTCATTAGGTAGCCTCCCTCTGTCCTGCACTTGCAGCTTTGCACACCTCCTTTTAATCAGATGGTTTTGGTGGTTCATATAAAGAGTCTCCACAGTGACTTGAGCAGCCTTAACTCATCTGCAATGCAATTACAGACATGCAGGTTAATGAAATAAAAGTGTAGAACAAGCTAGTGTGTGGTTCATACAAACAACACACACTACACAGATACTGGCAAACACATGATGACACACCAAAATATCATCATGCTGTTACATACACATATCCATATTCAACCACCTCCCACATGCACACATACAAAATCCGCCCTCGCCCATACAGTGTGTACAAAAATTGGTGTGTGGGTGCAGATGCACTCTCATGTATGCACACGAAATGTGCACACACCAACAAGTCAGCAAAGCTTTGCTTAGACAGGGAAGTCATTAAGGGAGCATTTAATTAAGGCCGGGAATAAGGTCAGTGTTGGAAGGACAAACATATTCTAATAAAATGGGGGTGTGTGTTGCACAAGGATCCCACAGCGCGCTCATACATCAGGCCGGGCCGTGAAGACCACAGCTCAATTTCGTAACCCAGCTATTTCTATGCAGATTAAAAGCTCATTCATCAATTCCCCTGCACTCTCCTTTTGATTACGTGTGGCTTCTCTTCTCCCCTTCTCTCTTCTCTTCTTTTTCTCTCTCCCTTTGGGCTTCATAATACCACATGAACAAATGTGCACCCATATCCTTAATTAAATCAATCTGCGGGGGGCCGGCAGGTGCATCCACTCACCTTTACTGCGACTCGCTCAGGTCAATGCACTCAGCCTGACCTTGATCATGCTAATCTGTCGCCCTGTACCGGCTGCCGGACCAACAGACACCGAGCGACTGGAGTCAGGTATCAGGTGATGACAAAGAGGGTCACAGAGGACCCCACTGCCATGGTGGTGTGTAAGAAGAGCTGACGGAGAGACAAACTCCTGAAATATGCTCACCTCCAGGACCAGGCTGTGCATTTTTAATGCAAATCCTTTAACAATAAATTTAATTATTCAAAAACATGATTTAACATGACAATCAGAGCAATCAGTAAATATTCTTCTGAGTGTAACTGCAAATTTGAATACATATAGGTTAGTTACTGGAGGTTTATATCCAGTACTATACACAGTGAGTGATTCAGAGTTGGCAAAATTACACACATTCTTTAATCAAGTAGAAGTACAGATACTTGTGTACGGAAAGACTGGAATCAAAGCATAAAAGTAAAA
>JAJHUR010086531.1:0-27357 GCA_027495735.1 Lutjanus campechanus
GAGCAGCAGCGCACAGCGATACAACTCCCGAAGCAGAGCGGGGGAGAGGGCAGGCTCAGAGCATTATGCCGGAACATTTCCATATTAGTAAGTCAGGCACGGATTCACGTCAATGCGACCTCCTGTTATAAAAAACTCGGCAAAACACAGCGTTCAGAGCCGTCCAAAACGGCCGCGGGGCTCACTTCCAAATGCATGAACCTCGTTTATTTGACGCGGTGACATCGTTTAACACGAGTATGCAACATTGTAACAACATTTATCGGTCAGAAAAGAGGAAAAAGCATAATAGGTCCCCTTTAATGAATAAAAGACTTAAACTGGTTAAATCTGTTAATCTGCAGTAGGGGGTGTGAGGGGGGCCCCTGTGCTGTGTATTGATAAATCCATGATGCTGTCCATGGTGCTGAAGAAGATGGATTTGTAATTGTGTCTTTCTTTCAGTCAGTTCAGCCTTTCTGTCTGCCGTGTTGGATCTGTATTCTCTAAACTTTATAGTAGGATTGGCCAATATGGATAAAATCAAATATCACAATATTTTTTGACCCAATACCTTAATATAGATTTTTATCAATATTGCAACAATATTATGGGAATGAATATTGGTGCTTTCACAACATATTAACACAATGAATAAAGTTGTGTGGGTATAACTAGATAGGTAAGGGCAAAATATAGAACAGCTAAAACAGTCTCTTAAGTTCAGAAGATTACATCACTTTACTGTAATGCAGCCTTTAAAACTAAGAAAAGACAACACTTACGCCATATTGAGATATAACAATATCCAAAATCAAAGACTATATCTAGTCTCATATCACGATATCAGCACAATACAGATATATCGCCCAGCCCTACATAGCAGGTTACTTAAAAGAACCACTAGGATGCTCCCACTGGGCCACCACCCTTGTTAAAGATGAACAAATCATCTACTGTTGTGTATCTTTCATTGTAAAATATGAAGTCATTTAAAGTTAATTTTAACAGCAATACCTGCAGAAATAAAGACTGATAAAATAAATGTTCAATAGTTGCATTCAGCAGAATCACAGCAAAATACTTTAAGTAATTTCAGTAAATCATATCATCAAGAAATGTATGTATCTGTATGGGAGATAGTCGATTCATGTGTGATGTAAATTTTTCTAATGATGTTATGACCAGTTGCAGGAAATAATGAGGATGTTAAACACTGATTCTGAGTGGAGAATGTTAGTCTTAGAGTCAGTGATTATGGCTATGAATAGAGAGTATTGTATTGAGTTTTGTATTGATGAGGACCTGCTGCCTGTGATTATATGTTAATGCAGAGGTGTGGATCAAAGATGGAAAGGCCATTATTCACTCTCTGCAGGAGGGGACGCATCAGTCTGATCTGATATTAACTGAACGAATTTAACCAAAAGAAAGCTAAGTGTTTCTCCAAAGATTTAATGTTTTTCAATATGTTGGTTTCCTTCTTTGTTTCCACACAAGCCCCTGTTTCAAAACCGTCCACAATTTGTTGTATTTTTTACAGCCAGTAATAGTGTAGTATGTTGTATGTATTTGGGACACAGCGCTGGGGTTGCTAGGGAAACCGTGGCCAACACATTACTTTGGTGTTACTGCATTTATCTTTTTCTTGAATAAATAATTTTCAAGTACAAACACAATCAGTGATTACAGCTGATCCAACAAAGCCTTCAGTTGGGATTTTCCCTTCAGTGTTTTTGGTGGACAAATCTGGAGTAAATCTGCCCAATAATACTTTGGTGTGTCTCCAGCTGGAGAGCTGGCACCTAAGCACAGCCAGTCCAATAAGCAAATATTGGCCACACAGTGACAGTGGATGAAAACCTGTGAGGATTGGCAGAGTGTATATTTAATTGTGAGACAGGATACTGGATAAATAGATTAACGATTTGCTATTTTCACCCAGTCCTTGGAATTTTAACAATCTCCTGGTGTTTTTTTCCCCCTAGGCTTTGTTTCAGAGCTGATGGCACCCCTACAGAGAATACCCTGCACAAAAAGATCCTTTTGTGTATTCAAAACCACATGTTGTACACTGCTGTTGGTAAACTGTGCTCATGATTCCTGCTAATTGCATTGTTTTTTGAATAATTTTCCAAAGTCCATGCAATTCTTGAGCAGCAGAAGTCAGCTTCACAAAATGACTGTCGGTATACTTTTTGAAGCATCGAATCAATTATATCTTATTTATTTCAGTCTCACGTCGACATCTGGTAACAGTCTGTTTAATTTATTTTCATTGCTTTTGCATGTTTGAAATGTGCAATCTGTACATTTAGTTGTAAATTGCAGAGAAAGAGAGAATGCAGCACATTAAGAGATGGTCATGAACTACATACATGGAATGTGTTTTATTGAATACTGATTTCATTTAGATTCTGCTGCTGGGTAATGGGAAAATGACAGACTTTATTGTACACAATAACATGTTGCAGTACAACACAAATAAAGGCCACACCAACTCCATGATAGCCACGTCAAGTCCCCACTGCCCGCTCTCATCATTTCTTTTTTTTTTTTTCTTCAGCTGACAGTTGCACCTATGTTTTTTTATTTTGCAAGAATGAATCATTAACTACACCCTCCCTAAAAAAATAATGTTCCTGTATGTTCGATGAAAAATACAGTCCTGGTCAAATGTTCATAACAAGCAGATGATCATTACAACCAATTTTCTTTTCCTTTTCTTTATTTCTTGAATCAACCTAAAGGGGTTTTTTTCACAATAATTACCGTCTCACTGTACATTATCCCACTAAATACATGGCTACGTACTTCAGTCAGTCAATCAAATTTTATTGATATAGCTGAATTTGCCTCAGGGAGCTTTACAATCTGAACAGTGTGTGATACCCCCTGTCCTGTAGGAAAAACCTTTTAACAGGGAAGAAAATGGAAGAAACCTCAGGGAACAGCCACAAAAGAAAGATCCCCCTCCCTTGGTGGACAGGCATGCAAAAGATGCCACATGTACAGAACAGCAAAATGACAAAAAATACAGTATTTGAAGACAGAGTTTGTAATACATAAAATTATAATATATATGTGAACAATGTGACTCAGGAGGATGTCAAACAACATCTGGTGTTGCCCGTTGGACCCAAGCTGTACAACCTCCTCTACACCATGCAGACTTCACTTTAAAATAATCAATAGTTTGACACAAACGACTATTTTAATTATCATTTATTTATTCTTAATTTATTAATTCAATTACTAATTATTTTAGCAGATTTTTAATAGAAATTATTGCGTTCCATGGTCTTTGATCCATATAAGCGGTGGCTCACAAGCCAGAGGTTTTCAAAGTGGGAGGGGGACTTCACCACAGGGGTCCAAACAGTTTAAGGGGGAAGCTCAATGAATGGAAATTTAAAACTATTATCTTAGTTATTAAAAAGAGGTCACATAGAAAAGTCTAAATGTGTGTGATCTGGTTGGGGTGATACTTCAAAGATGCAGAAATGGGGATTTTTTTTCCACTTTCCCAGAGTCAGAAATTAATAAATGCCTTTGGACAGACCTTGTTTATATATTTGGTGTACTCTGAAGTTATATCAAACGGCATTTTTTTCCCCCAAGCTTTATCTGAAGGGAGGCCCATAGTCGCAGACTTTGAAAACCCCTGCTATAAGCAGGATCCACTGTGACCCAAAGAAAATGTGGCTGCTATACATTAAACAAATAGCTTCAGCAAACAGGGTTCTGTTGTAATGACTGTAACAACTGAGATAATGTCTGCTGCAGCTGTTTTGCCTCAAGACAAAGTCATGTTTACTGCACTGCCTTTTCTCTGTCCTTAAAAGCATTATGTGTGTTCAATGTGCACAGTCAGACTATTCTTTTGTCTGTTTCAAGCTAAAAAGTGTAGGATTAAGCAATAATACATTAGATGGAGTGTGATGCAGCACAATGTAATATTGGCAGTATGTGTTGTAAGCAAAAAGTCAAAGTTGCTTGTCAGTATGAGACTGAGCGCTAATATCACACTACATGAAACAGCCCAGTCTCCAGCGCTACAATATCATAATGAGACAGATGAACAATGGAATCTCTGAAACCTTTCAGAGCTTGAGACCATTTTAAGTGACTTAATGGTTTATTTATTTATTCTATCATAATAATGTATTATCCATGGGAGTAATGGAGCTCCATCGGTCCCTGCCACCCCCCGGGGCAACAGATGTTTCACAGCCCATATGGTGTCTTAATTTCTTTCATGGTCTCTATCTCTCTGTCTCTCTCTGTAATCTCAGCATTTGTTGCTTTCCTGCTTTTACACAGAATAATAAAATGAGTGCACTAAACCAATTTAAGGTCAATGGATTTCACAGGCCCAAATGAGATTCATCCACAGGGTGGCTGGTCGCACTCTGTGAGGTTCAGTGAGTTGGAAAGACCTCAGTATCGAGCTACTGCCTCTTCTTTACCTTGACAGGAGCCAATTTAGATGGTTTAGGCATCTTTTACAGAAGACCGCAGGCACTTTCATGGGGGTGTTCGAGGCACCTGGAAGAAGACCAGTGTGGAGACCCAGGACATACTGGAGGTTTTATTTCTCCCAGTGTGCTAAAGAAGATCTACATGAAGAGGCATGTAGGCTGTCCTGTTACTTTGCCGACCCTGACCTGGATTAGAAGCTGAAAAATCAATGGATGGATGGATGGAACCAGGAATAACTTGGCAGAAAGACCTCACAAAGTCACGAGTAATTGGGGTCGTTGCATTTTCTATAATATTGGTTGTTTTTATAATACATGTGCCTGGTCCGAATTGCTTATTTGGCCCAAGAAGTCTAGGAATTTTCTTTGAAGCTGCTTACAAAACAACAAAAGTGATTGTTTTTAGCATTGCCTGTCAGATTCCTTCTGTCATTCAGCGATTTTGGCCCCTGGTGTCTGCAGTGTTGTAAAGTGCCAGTTATTTTCAAGCTCAATAAAAGCTTATAGCTCAGGGAGAGAAAAAGTACAGATAAATGTTGCAGCTGATATATATTGTTAAAGTAAAAAAAAGGGGGGGGAAAGCTGTTCCAGCAGAACTTGAAAACAAATGGCACAACATGTAAAACACTTTAAAGAAATAGGAAATGTAATAAATGCAAAAGAAAAAAAAATCTATACTTGTGGGAGTTTTACATCCTGGCTGAGCGACACTTCACAACCCTATCATTAGACAAGAACATTGATACTGGATGATACTGCAAAATCCAGGAATACATTTCATGACAACTTTTTGGCTACGCTAGCAGTATGACTCTAGGGATGGCGATGTCATTCTGTCGACTGGTTTTTCCACCACTTGCATCCAGACTGAAATATTACAGAAACTATTGAATGGTTTGCCATGAAATTTTAAACAGGCATTCATGGTGCCCAGAAGATGGATCCTCCTTTCCCAAATTTTCCCGGGAGACTGCCTTTTTTATTGCCCTTTCCCACTTTCCTCCTGGGGTCACAATTCTCCCATATTTCTCCTGATTTATGTCCAATTTTCACTCGTTTGTATTATCTCACTGTGCAGTGTTTAAGTCCTACAACTCTAACCCAGAAAAGAATACAGCTGACATGGGAGACTTGCACATGCTGTATCCAGTTTTCCTTTATACATTCATGCTTGCGCCTCATCCTCCTCGGTGAATGAGAGACAGAGAGAGAGCAGTGGAGGGTGCTAATAGAATTAAATACTCAAGCAAATTTCAGACATGCTGGAAAGAAGAATTCAAGTTTCTTATGAATAAGTTGTAAAGGAAGAAGACACATTTTGGGCCAATAAGTGTCAGTTAGGTCATCTGCACGCATGTGTTTGTGTACTATATTTTGTAATTTCATTCTTTAAAGGTACAGTCAGTCGGATTTGTCCAAGCTGTTCGTAAACACACCAGAAAGATAGCAGATTGTTGGGTCTCATGTCCAGGATGTAAAATACAGACATTTTGAGATGGTAAAGGAAAGGAAAGTACAGGCAGAAGGCAGGTTCTCTGCAGCTACAGGCACCACCACATAGGTCATAAGTGATGATTGAGAGGGATTATGTTTATATAAGCGCATATATAATTTTTTTAGAAGAACGTTGCCTACTTATACTTTAAAACTCACCATAATGCAGGAAACAGTGTCTATGAAACACAAGTTTGAGATCTCAAGGTTGGCAAGAAGGTTCTGTTTTGTTGGTCCCTTGACTTCATCACCAGGTTAAGACTTTTTTAAATTCTCACTTTATACAATATCTATTCATTGCAGCTACAATAAGGTTAAAGGTGGGAAAAATCATGGTTATGGTTAATCAAGTGTAATGTTACATGCCTTTCCACCACCCTGACCTCCACACTCTTGCTTTCACCTACTGCATAAAGGGAACGCTCTACTTGCATTGTAGCTTAACCTTGCCATTTCAATACATGGGTGGCTTCACAATGAGATCCATCCTTTTTCTTCTCTTTTTCCGTGTGGAAATTTTCTGTTGTCTCACATGAAATTGATCCTCTGTCCAAGCAAATTAGCACACAGTATCTGTATTATATTACATTGCCTCTTCAGAGAAATTAGCTTGGTTATAGGCTTGTATAAAAACATGATCTGATAATAAAGTAATCTAACTAATTTTCACAATCCAATATCACCTATACACACACATTAACACAACACTGCACTGTGAAAATATAAACAGTATGAATACCCCACTCTTATTATTATTAGGACCTACCCAAACAAACACAATTTAGCACTGGATGGAACAAGGCCCAAATTTTCCGCCACAGTGGCTCCATACGGCCCCCTCAAGGGCCAGTATTTCAGGACCAGCATTCAGTGCAAACCTTTGAACATACAGCACAAATTACAGAGAGCGAAGCAATCAAAAGCAACAGACACAAGAGAGCAAATAATGGCACTATTTCAACAGAGGAAGCCAGCCTCGAGCCTGGCCCTTGAGAAAATGCACAATATAGGATGAATGATAAGATTAAAGTTGTTCATCAGCATTGTTTTGCATCCATCATTTTCACTGTGCAATATGTCTTTTATTTATGATCACTTTTAATCTCAGCATGTATTAAAATGCATAAATTAAAATTACATATGTGTTCAATTATGGCATATTCAAGCCCTCGTGTGACCTGCTCTCCTGGGCACCGTGAAAATGATGAGTCTTTATACTTGTTGAGGTGCTTTTGTTGCACACCTGAAAAATTGGGAGAAATAATTATGCGAGTGATACGTTGGTGCTCAGCAACAACTTTATTCTAATGGATTTTCACAAAAATACAACAATTCACAAAGAAGAAATATATAGGAAAGTAGAGAGTACACAGTTTATTTAAATTCCCAAAATATTAATATCATATACCTGCAGATAACTCTTGTGTTCTCTGATATTGTCGTCAAGCAAAAAGCAGTTTAAGCTCAGTAAACTCGCCAAACTTACCAAAACTCACTAAAGTGCATGCAACATATTATACAGATAACAGTTCAATATATCAAAAAATGCATACATGTGAATTCACCTTTACTGAGCGGGCGCTCACTTGCACACTTTACCGCTCTCACCAGCACTTGACAGCAAGTTACTAAAGACAAGTGTTTAAAATCCATAACACGCCTGAAAATGGGGAGAAATAATCACAAGTGACACAGAGGTGTTTTCTCAGTGAGAACTTTGCTCTGAGAAAGATACTGCGATTTCCCAGGTACGTAGGAGGATACAGAAGAAATCAATCTCAGACATCAGATTAAGACCACTCTGTACATTTATTATTCAAAGTCAACAATAAAGAACAAATTAAACAATGAATGTATTTACTCGTCTAACCTCAACATAGCTTTCAACATGACAGGCCATGAATTTACTGTATTCTTAAAGGAGAGAGCTTTAATATATTTATGTCAAAAACAACAATGCTACAGCCACAGTGTCCCCCTTTGGAAATTTTCAGAATAACTTTTTTAGTATGCCCACTTCACATTAATTAGAGTTCATATTAATACAAATCAATAGTTATTCAGCCTATTTAATATAGCACTCATGGCTCCATCTTGCTATTTGGACTAAAGTACTCATTTGTGACTTATTGCTCCCTTACCTTGTAAAAGACTATGCATGTATTATTTATTTTTAATCGACACACTTGTTTTGGATATTTGTATGCAAAAAACCTGAAATCACTGATGATCAATGTGCGATGCTGGCACAGATTACGCAAATTCAAGTTCAAAGATGAAACGTTATCAGTTGCCAGTGAGTCACTTGTCACTGCTAAAACTGCCCTCTCTCCTCAGTCCTCATTTTATGACAGTCCATTGCATTCAATCTGAGAATCATTCAAATGGCTCTTGCCACGCATGCTCATCTTTAGAGTTTTGACCTGAACTCCTGTCATTCATCTCCTCGCTTAACAATGTAGTCTTTGGCTGCTGTCACCACTAAATATCATATCCTGTGGAATGCTTCTGGACATACTCTTCCTTTTCACACTAGAAATGTCCTTGTTCTGTCATTCAATAATATTACCTACCATTGTTATGCTGATGACACTCAACCTAACCTTTCCTTTCCCTCTGGCGGTACACAGTGTGAGGCATTCATTTGTGGATGCCACGTCGACATCTCTGAATGGATGCCTGCCCACCACCTCAAGCTCAGCTTTGACAAGAGGGAACTGCTCTTCTTTCAAGGCTGCTTCTGCCCTCTGCAAGATCTTTCCATCATTGCTAACAACACCACGGTGACCCCCTGCTGCCTGTCAACAATTTCACTGTAATTCCTGACAACCAGCTGTCATTCATCAAACATTCAACCATCACAACCATGACTCACACCTCTACATTTTTTACTTCACATCAGCCAATTCGGAGCCTCATCAGGGACTCACCTCCTAGCTCTTTGTCTAGACTAAGACTATGAAACACGCTTTGGACTGGGATTCATATCAGAAGTAGCCTCTGTATGTGGCCAATATATCAGTGGATGCAGTTCATAGGGAATAAGTGACAGGAAAAAAAAAACTGAAGTGTCACTGGTGTATAATAAATTTGCTCTTGCTCACTATCTATGGAAAGTAAAAGTCTTATTTCTCTGACATTACTCTATTAATTACAGACACCTTATCGCATGATTGCTTCCCCTTTGAGAAACTGTTGCTTAAGCTGCTCTTTATGAAGAAATGGCGTACAATGCTGCCAGGTGCTGAATTAGTTGAGATACTGCAGGTGACGAACCTTCACAGAGTTCACTGAGCACTGTGCGTCAGCTGATGTCTTTTAAACAATCAAGATGATTGATGAAATGCTTTGACTCAGGATTATCCCCTGAAACCAAAACTTAAAGGTGCAATATCTAACCATTTTTACATTCTTACAAAAAAAGCAGAGGGGGAACATTTCAATGAGGAATTAAGGGGAATCATAAATACATTTTTATATTAGCTGCCAAACAAATCCATGTGCTGGTGGCTACATGATGAGAGAAGGTGAAATGAGTGGTTGGTAAACAAGATTAAGCTCTTGTTTTTAGCTGCATCACTGTACACAGAGCAATGCAACAGCATAGCAGACTGTAAACTTTACAAACCGCGTCTCTAAATCACGACAAACCCCAGAACTAACTGTGATGACAGCAGAGAAAAGAGAGAAACGGAGTGCAGGTGACGTGCTGTCAGCCACCGCAACCACTGGTGGAGCATGCAGACTAGGTGATGCCAGACAGTTCCTGCAGCAGCAGTGCAGAGATGCTTCGTAGGTCCACTGATCTTATAATTGAATTATAGGAGGATGTACACTTTTTATTTATATGACTATGACTATGACTGGGGCGGCAGCAGCTCAGTCTGTAAGGACTTGGCTTGGGAACCGAAGGGTCGCCGGTTCAAGTCCCACACAGACCAAAGTATGGAGTGTGGACTGGTAGCTGGAGAGGTGCCAGTTCACCTCCTGGGCACTGCCAAGGTGCCATTGAGCAAGGCACCGAACCCCCAACTGCTCAGGGCGCACCTAACTATATGTATGTGTGTGCAGCCCCCTCGCTCTGACACCTCTCCCTGATGCATGTCTATAGGTCCTGTTTGTGCATGTGCATGTGTATTTCGGGCCTGTGTGTATGTAGAAAAAAAATGACAACAGAGTGAAAAAATGTAATTTCCCCTTGGGGATTAATAAAGTATGACTTAACTTATAAATCTGATGTTTTAGCATCACAGATGAAGAAAACAGGCATTAAAACACAAGTCTTAATGGTAAAACATACTTATGTAGGCTGATACAGGAATGTAGTGTTGCGCATTGAACTAAGGGGGAAAAAAAGGAACTAACTGTCGAATATCTTTGTCGGGGACAGTGCCACTGCGGCTCAAATAGAGATTTGGAGCTACAGACGGTACATTAAGTAGGTTGAAATCCTTTTTAATACACAATCTATGGTTGAAGGCGTGCAAGACGATTGTAATTTGACAATAACAAGCAACAATGAGTCCTACACTGTCACAACTGTTTATAACTGTCAATTGTCTGTCAATGTAAGCCTGTTATCCTGAAAACAAAAGCCCACAACCCTGAAAATACACACTCTGGAGGTTGATTTCAGGGACAGCTTGCCTCCTGCCTGCCAGACTTCATTAAAATATAGCTTGATTCCACTGCTTTTACTGTTCCTTATAAATATCTACTCTTTTGTAGAGATCATTAATGATTTCTTACAACTAATAAACAGACACTTACTCATTCAGCAAACATTCAACGTTAATTTGAACTCTAATTTACATGAAATGGGCAAAGAATAATTGAAGAAAATTTCAGGAGACTGCAGCTGTAGTGTTTTTGTCAGAGAAGCGAGTATTTCCACTTAGTATGTTTCCTTAATCTCTGATGACATATCGATTTATTACAGTAAATAAATTACAGATTTCTCCTTCAATTTCTAACAAAGCCTTCTTTACCAACCCTGTATGTTCCGTCTTACTCCTCCTACTTTTGTCTTGCATTTTTCTATGTGTTTTTTAGGATCATGTTCCATTTAGTCTCTGCTACCAGCATGGCTTTAACCTTATTCCTTTTCTCTCATCGCCCGAGGGCAAAAGGTAAATGGAGGATTCTATCAGTCCAAACCCCAATGCTGCAAAAGGCTTTCAACTCCACCAATTGAACTCACACGCAGCGGAGCTGTCAAGCTAAGCTGCTGAGCCATGTGAAGGACCAGTGAGGGGGAAGGAAAACGCAGACGCCATTACTGTCTGTTTATGCCAACAGAAGAGGGAAGACGGGGAAAAAACAGGGTCATTGAGCAGAATTGAAATTGTGCTGCGATGCAAACAAAGAAAGCCGAAGCTAGTAGGGCTATCATCTGAACCTAATCAGGTGCAGTAATTTCACTGTGCAATGGCTTGGTCATTTTAAATGTGTTATTAGAGACCCACCATTTTCGGAATGGCTACCACACTGGGTGCACATACCTGCATGAGACTGAAACTTGCCCTCAGCTTGAGGTATAGAGCTACATTATTTAATTCCTTGTTACAATGTGTTATGGTCTTTTAGTGTCAAGATGGGTTATTTCTTCTCATTTGTCTGGACCAAGAGAAGCCTGGTCAAATCATGACCATTTCTTTAAGAGTAGCAGACTTGCAAGTGTAACTGATTGCTTGTAATGGCAGTTGCTGCCAGTAGTTTGCTCAGCCTGCTTTGTTGCATCTGTAGTGTTTACAGGCCACTTCATGGCACAGAATCCAAGTGGAAGAAACAGTCCTTTTGAGCTGGATAAAATGGAATTCCTCTTGTTTGTTATAACAGAGCTGCAACACCCATGAATGTGTTTTTCTGTGGGTATGTCTCAAATTTTACAAAAGGTTTAGCTTTGAGCAGTGTCACATATAACAAAACCAGCTTGAGATTTTGAAAGCAGTGTATTCTAGTGTGCATATAAATGCAGGAAATATCCATCATAGTTGATGTGTGCTCTGTATTTCAGAGCCCTTAAATGGACAAGCATTTATAAATATTTTTTGGAAAATTACTTTATTACTATTTTCTAATGTATCTAGAATAAAATTACACAAAATATGACTGGGTATAAATTTAACATTTTCCCTATTTTAATAGTTCATGCAACTTGTAAAACATTTTGTAAACAATTAATTAACAAATTTCTTTCATGTTTTGCATACAGAGGATTTAAAGAGAAAAAGTGAACAGTAGTTATTCATTCATTTAGAATGCTGGCAACAAACTTAATCTATAAATAAGTAAGAAGCTATTAACATTTCTAGCAAAAAACATCTTAGTTCTGTATTTATACTGCTGACTTCCCTGTGGTTCCCAAAATCCCATCAGGTGGCAAAACAAATCCTCACCTCTCATTTTAAATACTAATTCCTTGAAAACATGTTACCCGTGCTGGTGAATGAATCAATAATACACATTTAAAGCTAAAATAAAAAGGTATTCAATATTGCAAACCTTCATGACAATAGACCTCAAAATCAGCCTTAGAAAATATTTTTTTAAAACAAAATCCCCCCAAAATATAACAAATCCTCCAACTTAATGACCCTCCCCTCACAGCATGTAAATAACTGTATCCTCCAGGGTACAGAAAGCATGTATTTGTGTGTTTTGTGTGGGTGCATGGGTCAATAAGTAAGATGAAAATAAAAAATAAATAAATAGAATTACATGCAGATCTATTTTCACAGTATACAATATATCTACTGTATCTGACATGTTACTTATTATTATTTGTGAGCTACATTCAATTTAAGCATATTTTCAGTCACCATACTGCTTGTTGTTCATTCAATGTGATAAAGCAGCAACGTCTGTGTGTGTGTGTTTGTACAAGTATGTTGCTCTCACAAATCTAAGACCACTTAACTCTTCTTAAGCCATGCAACCACTGTGTTAAACCATGTAGTAGATGTACATGCAGAGAAAACATGCAAAAATGCTCAACTGATTTTATCCATAAGAAGAACATATAACATTTAGTACGCTCTGGTAACTGCACAGTCATATTCAAGACATGCTTGGTGTTCTGTTTCAAGACGCACACATAGATTTGTATTAGCAAAAAATATTGTTTCAGTCGCCCCCTACTTTTTAGTTTGGGCATTCAAATTTGTCATATTGCCCCAGGGCGTCTAGGAAACAAGGCCTGTTAAGAGACTGTGTCCAGACGGCCTTCTGACTCTGCAGGAAAGCAGATGGTTTTTAATAATGCCCTACTCTCAGCTTCATGCCCCCCAGCTAGCCAGCCACACAAATGCACACACATACATACCATTGCTCTCTCTCTCTCTCTGTCTCTCTCTCTCTCACACACACACACAAACACATGCACACAAACCCCTTGTTAGTGTTGCCAGGTTTACAGCTTTCTTGCCAAATTGGGCTTTTGTAAAGATTCAGTCAAAGATAAAAGTCATAAAATTGATGCCATGATGTTGTGGTCGCAGTAAAAGGTCTAACTGATACAGAAAAAAAGCAACACAATACACATTTTAAGAATGTGTATTGCTTCTGAGTTAGATATCTGGCAACCCAAGGACAGAGGCAACAGCACTTCCTGCACATGAGGGCAAACACAGTGCTGGTACTGCCTGCAGTCAGAATATGGCGTCAGATACTGAACATAAGAAAGAGGAGACGAGAGAAAAACTGGGATTGAGCAGTGAACATACAGGCAATCCTGTAAGCATACACACCTGACAATGTAGAATTACGGAAATTTTTCATGTTTTCAAATTGTTGTTTACGGGATGGTTCAAATTTGATGTGGGGCTGTATCGATTGTATTACCTTGCTGTCAGACAGTGTTCCCAATAGAAAAATATCTCTCTCTCTAAACCCTCCAGACTCCATAAGTGAAATCGGCAATTTTACCTCACAGAACACAGGAGCTGCTGGTCTACTGCTGCCTCAATCTGTCTGTTTGTTTGTGTTTTTGTGCCACTTCATTCTTTAAAATGATAGTTTGGATTCACCAAAGTCGAACAATAACATAAACAAACTATAACAGATCGAGGCAGCGAGAGACCAGAAACTCCTGTGTTCTGTGAGGTAAAAATATTGATTTCACCCATGGAGTTTGGTTGGTTTGGAGAGAGCGATTCTTGCCTTACATAATAGTGGTTTCTGACAGACAGCAGAGTAAAGCAATAAGAATATAGTACACTTAAAGTGATATTGATGTTTCTAGACGGGCCTTTTTTAAAGTGGCTCAAATATGTTTTTCTGCTGAGCCTGTCCACAGCAGTATGTTGCTTAGCTTCCATGCTGGTACTCCTCTCTGCTTCTCCAGTGCCGACTGCCCTCTAATGTAGGTAATACACTGACTATAAGTACCCTCCCTCCCCCAATCATCATCAATAATCTAAACTATCCCTTTACCAAGTGTACTGCATGCTAGCTAGTTTGGGATCTATTCCAGACATGTCCCCTTCCTGTACGTGCCTTTAGCATTAAGCAGTGTCAGATGACCCACAGCTACCACAAATTAATCTTCACATACACCTGCAGTCAGCCTCTCTCTCTGTAGGGAAGTGAAATATCCCCAATATTGAGCATGTTAGCCAGAAAGCCTTTGAAAACACCCTGTGCAGATGTGCTGTAGGTCACTGTCATTAGTCGCAGCTGCTGAATCTCAATTGCTGGCAGAGGCCATGTTTTTAATAAAGTGTCACGCTACCATGCCGACCACCTGACACGGTGAAAACTTCCCTGATTTACAGATGAAGTGCTGTTTGGTTTAGAGAGTTCCTTACTTTTTCTATTCTGTTTAGTTTTTTCCCCTCGAAGATACTGTAGTCTTAATAGTTTGACAACTAAAAGATGCAGACCGCTGAAGACTTGCACACGGACAGTGGATAGACATGCTTTTATACATCTTACATTCAGGGGTATATGATACGGGTATTCCATATTTGTGCACTAGAAATAATGATGGCGACCTCTTGACAGCAAGATAAAAAGCTCCTTTGTTTGTTCATTATTTGGCTGAACAACAAGAAAAAGTGAAAAAAAAAAGAAAACAACTTTTGCAACTGCTTAACAAGAGTAAGGCCACGCATGGGGAATACAGCACACATATATACAGTGCATCAAAAAAGCTTCCTGTTTACACTCAGCACTGTTGTGGTGTGGACAATATACATGGTTATATTTTGGGCTGCACGCAGACATCCACGCACGGGTCTACTCAGACCCTTGCAAACATGGGCAAATAACAAAATTTACAACACATACAATCACAGCTACATGGCCTTTATAATGTGGTATAATGTGGCACATCTTCTTCCCTTCAAGCAAAGTTTTCAAGTGTGTGTCAAGTCGAGACACAAAGGATGTGCCCAAGGGAATCTCCAATGGCAACCTGGTGATGCAGTTTTGGCAGAATGCCATTGTCTGTTAAGACCGCTTCATCTTTCATCTGCTAAATCCATTACTATAGATTGTCCTTTGTTGTGTACACGTGGTTTGATCAGTCCAAGGAAATAAATTCTGGACGTTGTGTGGAGAAAGACAGTTTAAGCCATGGCTTAACTTTAAATTATGTAGCACCAAACTATAAATCTACTACAATTTTTAGCTGGTTATGAGACAGTCTGAATTTAATACTGTTGTCTCTATGTGACCTAGATAAGCAAACTAGCACATAAAAAGAAACAGTTTTTTTTTGTTTCTTTGTTTCTTTGTTTTATGCCTGCCACCAGGTCAGTTTTTCTTTGAAATCAGATTAAACAAGTCTGTGTTTAAATTTTCCAATACATTAGCCAGTTGAAAGGAAGCAGGAGAGATTTTTCTCAGGATAATTTTATTCTTGTGATTTTATTTTAAGGTTTTGGAAACACTGCCGCTTTTGTCCACAAGGCCTCCAAAATCAACACAATATGGAAGTTCCTTGGAGTAGGTATAAACTAGTTTAAAATTAAGAAAGATTACATTTTAACCTCTCTCTTCTGCAGCTACTAATCGATAAAACCAAATTTCTGAACAAAATACTCTAAATCTTTCACAAAACAATTCATATGAATAGATATTACCATTCAAATTAGTCGTTATGTCGTAATGCCCTTTTGAACAAATTGTTCCTGGAAGAAAGGTAATCTATTACTTAATATATTGAGGTATCAACAGAGTCTGGTGGGAAATACAGGAAGTGTAACCAAGCTTGAACCATGTCTTCAAAAAATGGTGATAAACTGGTGAAGATCTTTTGTTCACATTGAAAATGGGGTTTTGAACTAAATATTGGATGGATGTGACAAATGGGTCATGAGGAGCTCCACTCAGGATTCCAATATATTTCTTGTGACCATGATGTTTTTAAAGCCAAGTTTTATGCCTAATGAACTTAACTCCTTCTTCATCCAAACCATTGTACAAATGTTTACGCTTGATTCTTCTGGCTTGTTAAAAATTAAAAAGTTAAAAGATGGAAGGATGAAACATCAACAAGTAAGTAAACTTAGAGGTACACGATGAATTGAATTTAGCCATAATATTGTTGATTTCCATGAACGTAAGATTTTCTCCATTTTTTGAAGCTTGTGTTCAAAGTTTGTTATTCACACGTCTGTTTTTGAATATGAATATCAAGTTCATCTCTTGGTCCATTTGAGTGCTGAGCTGCATGAGACTGTGAATGTAGAACCATGTGAAGAAACTAATTGCAAAATAATTTACACATTAACACAAACATTTATCATAATTTGGCTTCAAACCAGATCGATTAGCAAAACCATCCAAATCCTTATGGAGGGCATTCAAATTGTAGAAAATTATATCATCTACATATATTGAATTATTTTTTCCCATACCTATCTAAACCTTTAACATTTGTGTTGATTCAAATGTTTAATGTCTGATGTTTTTATAACCAGTGAGAATAAATATGTTGGATAGGGGACAAACCTGTCTGACTCCCTTAGATAGTGAAAAACTTTGTGATAAATGGCCAGTGTTTTAATTTTGCTTAATGGACTATTGTACAGCACCTTAACCCAACTTATCAAAGAGCGACCAAATCTATAGATGTATTCCCATTTCACAGTATCAAAAGCCTTTTCAAACTCAGCCACGAAGATTAAAGTGGGTTTTTTGTCTTTTTCATGCAGTTCAATAATTTCCAAGAAATGTCTGATGTTCTCTCCAATAAATCTAACCTCAATAAATCCATTCTGATCTTTGTCCACAGTATTACGAATTACTTCTTTTTATTTTAGAGGCAATACATTTAGATAGTATTCTGTTATCACAACATAATGAAGTCAACAACATAGCAACATAATAAGGTCTCCAGTTTTTTAGTTTAATTGGATCTTTTTACTGACCATTGTCGTGTTGTTTTAAAAGAAGAGAGATCAAACCCTCCTGCTCCTGCTCCTGAGTTCTAGTCACTTTACCAGTCTGAAATGAATAAGTGAAACATGCTAGAATGGAATCTTTTCTACAATCAAAAAATCTCTTACAGAATTCAATCAGAATCCCATCTAATTAATTAGTTAATTAATTGCTTCATAAAGCTCATTTTAAGAAATCATACCTTCAGGGGGGGGGTTTTGTTTTGTTTTTTGTTTTTTCTGTGCTTCTAACATTTTTTAGGATGAAGGATTGGTAAAGGTCAGGTGGTGGGCAGCTCTGTTCGTATAAAGTATAAATATTTTGGAAAAAAAGATTTTCCTTCTTCTAAGATTTCCACTGATGATTATAATACATTCTCAGTCACTGAGCAAGTCATATTGTTCCTTGTTTGATTTCTTTGAAAAAGTTTTTTCAGAATAAGCTGTGTATTTCTCACCCCTCTCCCTCTCACCTCCAACAGCACTGAAATTAATTTTTTATCTCTTTATTTATGTATTTTAATTTGAGCAAGCATGCATTTTTTTGCTTATTAAATTCTTCTTAACTTTAGTTTCAATCAGTAAACTTAGTTTAAAATTGTGCTGCAGAGCTCTGCTTAATTTTTAATCTAAATTTATTTTATTCATTTTTATCATAGTTTTGCAAAACTCTGATTAGAACTAATCTTAGATCTTAGATTGCAAAAGTGTGCATGCTTGCTGCAGATCAACTCATTCCATAATACAATCTATAATGCGTTGTGCACTTTTCTTGTCTTTCTTTCTCCATTAGGGTGAGATGATAAGTACATTTTTTTTTCTTGTCCACGAACTGCTAGAACTGTGAACTGTCTCACTGCTTTATAGTTTAGTTGGGAATTTAAACACAGTTTTAGGCTTTGGGTGGCAAGTGAATATAATTAAGGCGGAATGTAACCAGCAGCACTCTGGACACCAAGGACGCTATCAAGTAGCACAGGCCCAACAATCACCAAGAACTGAAGGTTAAATTGGAATATATCTTTGAAAATAGAAACCCTCTGGTATCCACACTCACACACTCATTTACATACAGAACCTTGCCTCTGCCTATCTAGTTAGTCAGCCAAATGCCGTCCCAGGCGATGGAGGGCTCCCATGTGTTGATCCTGAAACGCACAAATCCATCAACAGGGCTGCTGGAGAAGGGCATTTCAGAATGTTCTTGAAGTGACTCCTTTCCCATTTTAAAACGCTTTGACTAATGTTTCTATTAATTACTATATCTCACTGGGGTGACATTTAGACTTAGGGAGGACACGCTGCTCATTCGAGCAAGAGCAATAAGTTTATTAAAGATTTAAATCAAGGATGTATAAGAGAGAATTATTCTTTTACAAAATGTGCCTCAAGCTTTTCTGTCCTGAGGGGAGGAGTGTGAGCATGTCATGAATATAGTCCTGTTAAGATGTGAAACCTTTTATCTGAAAGTGCCTCTAGCTGAAGTAAAAAAAAAATCAAACTTCTCCCTGAGTGATGGCCCCAAAAGCTTTGGCTTTACGAGTTTGGTCATGGACTGCCAACATACAGTGACAGTCATAACCATTTATAAGAATGTTTTTTTAAGGCTAGACATTTTCATAAATCAGAGCAGGAAAAGACCAGGCCGGTAATTAATAACATTACTGTAATAGTGGCTGCATTTGATTTAGATGTTCCAGATCCCAGGCCCCGCTATCACTGCTGGCTTACTGGGACACTTACATTGAACAGAGCCGTCGTCAGTGTTATTAGTTACACCTGTTCCTTTCCTGCACAAAGTTTTTTGCTGTGAAATAGGTCTATTGTATGGTGATAAATCAGGGACTGTACCTGCCAAAGTGAAACTAACCATTGAAATTCTTCTCTGGACCATCATAACCATTACAGTAGCTTTTGTGCCTGCTCGAGACAGATTTCTTACATGTATAAAACACAACTGCAGAGATTCTGACCAGCAGCCACAGAGATGAAACAGCAGAGGTCACGTTCATGGCATAATCATTTACCATCTTACAAGTATATTTTCCCTGTGACTACAGCAGTGACCTTTGGATTCCAACTGTGGTCCATCACTTCATGCAGCATTTAATTGCTGCACTAAAAAGAATGCAGTAACCAGAAACTGACCTTACCTTCTACACATCAGCAGAGCTGAAGGGAAAGACTGCTTGACGTGGTTATACAACACTTACTTGTCAGCTGAAAATAGACTTTTGTCGATGATAAGTCATATCCAAAACATATACAGGCTAAAACATTGTGGCTAAGTCATGCACCATCTGCTAGTATTCTAAACATTTGTGTGTAATTCTGTCAGAATTAGCTACATTAATTCTTGAGTAATGGTCAAAAATGTGTTTTGTGAGGTTAGAGTGACGGTTGACCACCAAAATCTAATCAGTACTTCCTTGAGTCCAAGTTCATTCGTACCAAATTTGAAGAAATTCCCTAAAGACATTCTTGAAATAATGCATTCACAAGAATGAGATAACATGAAAACATAATGCCTCAGGCCACAGCGGTGGCTGGCATGAAGGCATAGAAATAAAATAAAATTCATAAAATTTGAATCACAAGGGTCCTTCAGCATATAGTCATGAATGTGCACAAAAATTAGGCTGATGGTTCCAACAGTATGTGAGATTAGCTGCAGACAAGCTGCAGGTCTGTTAATCACACACATATGCAAATGATCACATGATCCCCTCCAGGCTTAAGCCCAGTGGAGATAATTATAAAACATTTATAAATTACTTACTATATAAGGGGTGCCTTACTGTAAAGTGGTACCAAAAAAGGTAATATTGTCTTAGTAGAGTTTTAATTATAAAAATTAAACTATGAATATATAGATTTTATGGATTTTATTATAATTGTCTCAGATACAGTATTAACATTAACTTCTATATCACATATTTTATTTAGAAAAAAAGTGATGCACAGTAAAGACAACATATGTCACTTTCACCACATGTTTTAATTGTTGCAGAGAGGAATGCAGGTAAGATTTTTGCCATATGGTTCCATGCCTAGATAGGAATTATTAATGACATATCTTCCTTACAGTTCAATAAATTATGCTCAATTACTTCCCTTGCATCCCCAACGGTGTGCGTATTACCACAAGGCACACAGCAGCATAATGACAAATAAGAAGAGAATCAGAACCATAAATTTTCCTCACAAAATATTGCATATACAAGAGGAGTGAATATGAAATTGCACAAATGAGAAATTGTTCATATTGCAAGGTGATTTGTTCATGCAAGCCGTGATCTCCATGTTTACACACAAAGCTATAAGTCTATAGCAAGCAGATCTTCTGTTGTGTGCACAGTAGTGTCTTCCTGCACACAAGATGCCAGCAACCGGAGCATCATCTACATACGTGAAGAACATTGGTAGTATGTGCTGTGAAATACTGTAAGTGAACATCATAACCTCAGGTGGCTACCCACTTCAAGAAACATTGTCCTCACAAGCCAAGATCAAATTTGGGGAATTTAACAGCAGAATTTTACAGATTCCTGCCACTTTTATCATTTTGAATGGCCCCTCACAATGTCTGCCTTCTTTATTTTCCTACTAAACTTTAACTTGCTGAGAGGTCAGCATAATGTGAGCGAGTGGTATGAACTGTGATAAGGAATAAATTGCAGCTTCCTCAGCTTCATTCATTCTCTGCAAGATTTTTCCTGCCCTGGCAACTCTGCATCAATCTGGCATTTGGCACAACCTGTAGATTCTTTCCTGCCTGCATCTGCGGCAATGTTTGTTGTCAGACAGCCAATCACACAAGACAGGCCAGTCAAAGATGAAAAGAGGGGCGAAAACAGCCACTCTGTGTCCCTGCCCCCGAATTCTCAAAACTCCACTTGACTACGCTGTGGAAGCACTAGTGCCTGGGTGGCAACAATTGTTGCCTGTCTGAACATGTCTTTCTACAATATTTTTCTAGCTGGAGATGACTGACAACACTCACCACCCACTCTGCACTGTTTCAGCACATAATGATGTGACTGATGTGTGTGGATGAGCAGAGAATGTTGTGTGGTGCCACGTTGTCAATCATGCACGGATGAGCTAATCCAAGGACGGTTTGGGCCGTTCTTTGCCTCTTGGGTTCATCTGATATTCAGATTAAACACATTAATAATCTCTTAACCACTTATGTACACACTTTGTTGTGCAAATTTCAAAATACCTAACTATGAGGTTTAATGACTGTAGACCATACATTGTGCAGCTAGAAATTCCATAAAAGATCAAATAAATAGTATAAAAGAATTGTCATAATTTTGTTGTACTCGTCAAGTCTGTAGATGATGCTGCATTGTTACTGCTGCGCCAAATACAAATCCTGCAAAATGGAGCCAGAGGTGTGATCTGTTTCAATTCCCAACAGTTACACCTGCAACTAGTTGATGAGCAGTGACAAGAATGATTTATTACTCCGCACTCCATTCCAGTTTGGAGCTTATACACATTACATATGAGTGTAAAGGGTATATTTAACTGCAAGTATCCCTAAGTAATCAGTAATCAGTAGTCTTCTTTATAGCATGTATCTGTTCTGTACCACTGATCCCCATAAAATTTTAACTTGCGTAGTGTAGGGGAGAGTCGCCTTAAATGTAATTTAAAAATTGCAGTTTTCCCTTGCTATGTAAATATCATCATGACATCATCATATCAGCATGTGGCCAGTGCACATCCCTGCATATCAGCAGGATTCGTCCACTCTACAGGGAACGGCAACTGTAAAACCAGATTAGCACACAGTAAGTAAAAATTAAGAACCAGGGGTATTTTTCAAATATGAAGTCGTGTTTGTATGTCGTGGAACTAAAATCCACACGGTTATCTGCATGTATCTGTTCTTCTTCTGTTAGCATAATTTTCACATGTCATGCATGTTAGTTCTGGCCTGCAAAGAACCCCAAAGCATGGACACAACCAGCGGCTCATTTGTAACACATTTTTAATCCAGTGATCAGTGTGCAGTTTCACATGGCCTCCTCCAAAAAGCATGCAGTATATGAGCCAATGCTCTATGCTCCTGATTACATCCTTGGAATGAAAACTATGTGTTTAATGTTGCAACTTCACTGTTACAATTGATACTTGCTAAGTCTCACAACTTTTTGCTCATTCTCTCTTTTATGTGCCTAAATATGCTATGTGCTTGGCACATCTATGTTGAACAGAAAACAGAATCTTGAAGATGGTTAAAAGATGTTGCTAGGGGATCTGTAAAAGCAACATATAGCTAATGTGAGCAAAACACTAGCTAACTAGCTAATTAATCTACATTGATCTTTAACTCACTGGTTAGCTTGAGTTTTGCTAATATTAGTTAACTAGTTAGCTAGCATTTTTGCTAAGAATTAACTAACTTAAGCTGCAACTCTATTTGCTTTTACAGGAAAAGGATTAAGTTATCTGAGACATCACAGAGCAAAAAGGGGCGGGACTAAGGAAGGGTCAACTGAGACTCATGCATTTGGACATCCCAACATGCCTTATGATTCAGTTTCGCCATTGAAAAACCTTTAATTACATATGGAGGTTAAAAAAAACCTCTAACTAGAATAGTGAAAGTGAAAAATGTTACACGTATGGCGACTCTCCCCTATTTACAATCCTAAACATGAGCACAATACAATCATTGAGAGAGAATGAAAGCTCTATTTAAGTATAAACAGTTTAAACAGACACATTTACTGTGGCACAGTATTATTTATGAAGTTAGCGAATGTTTGACAGGTGGGATGGCTGGAACGAGCTGGAACAAAATGAAAGGAACCCAGAAGAGGACATGTAGTGGGGGAATGATTTGAGCACTGAGCCTTAAGGGGGGGTGACAGTGGACTTGATGAAGGCAACAGACAGACAGAGAGAGACAGACACACAGAAATATAAAGAGAGGGAATGGAAAACTGAAAAGGGAAGGGGGAGGGAGAACACTTTCAACCCATCTGCTGTCTGCCGGCTTGTCATTTCTAACCGGCCAACCAGTACCATAGGTGGCGTATGGAGGAGTGTTACATTTTAACATTCACCAGGCAGCGTCCACAACCATTACCCAGCATACACATACACATGCAAACCCTCATACACACACAAATACACACGTACGCACACACACAGACACACACACACTCAAATCTAATTAGTACATAACAACTTAAAAGCATTAATTTCATTAACTTGAAATACTGCAAATTGCACTAGATGGAAAGTCCATTCCATTTCCTTACAAAAACAACTTCAAAAAAAATCTGCTGGACAAAATGGAAACATTTGCATCACATTTTAAAACTGGCATAGCATTAATGTCTTATGAGAGAGCTATTAACTAATTAAAATGAATTACTACATGCAATACCCCCCTAAACACCTTCATTATACACAGATTCAAACAGAATATTAACATTCAATAATATAAGTGGGCTATGGTTCTTTCTAAGCCTCATAAATAACAAAAGATACTTATACACAGCAGTTATGTTGCTCATGATATCAAGTGTCTCGCTACTTATCTTACTTGCAGTGAATGCATTTGAATCACTGTGACCAGTAGCCATGTGGACAGAGAGACAGTGTGTTAACCAGATCATCTTGGTTCAAGCCCCTCGCATTGGCAGGTAGACTCTTGGCTTACAGATGGTCCAAAGGCCAACAGGAGAATACGTTGTGGGGAGGGGTGCCAAAAGTCTAGTGATGGCTTGGACACGCTTCATTTGGGCCAGTCATGGTTAGCTCCTTGTGCCACCAAAACATGCCAAAAAGTAGGACAATATGTGGTCTGGCTGCTTGGGTCCACCTGGGCTTGGTTGGGGACTGTCATCTGGGATCATCTTTTTAAGCAAGAGAGAAATGGGCCCCTTTCTCATCCATTCACTGAAAACACTAAATTAGGACTGCCACTGTTACTGAAGAGGGATGTGGACATGAAAGGCATGTTGCTCTGTCTCCCTGGGATGGCCATGTTTAGTTACCACTGCCTTGTAGCAACAGTTGCTTGGAAAAGGTGTGGCATTATGCAGTAGACCATCTGAATCTCCATGGGGGAAATATTTTATTATTGGTAGTCAAAGCCATAGCAAGGGTGACAATAGCTTGGTTGAACTCAAAAGGCTTCTAGTGTTGGATACAGAGAAGTCCCATCGGTCTTCAACCTTTTTTGGCTTTAGGGACTAGTTAGGGTTAGAGTATGGGTAAGGCAAGTTTGAACATGTCTCACAGTTGGAGTTGTGGGGTTGTGGGGATGTAAGCACGGTTGGGAAAACCGCAATTAACTCCATGCCAGCCACTAATTCCAGGCGGGCCTATTAATAACTGCCAAAATTAATGCCTTCATTGTGTCTTTATTATTTATTGAAACAAGACAAACAATGTTAAGTTGTTGGATGTTAAGTCTTGAATGTTATATATTTAAAGGTAGAGTAGGTAAGGCATTTCATAAGTATTTTTGTTAGATTTGTTGAAATTCTCTTCACATCCTGATGGCAATCAATTAATAAAATGCTCTGACAAAAAAAAGACCTATTATCTGTGGTTGTTACAGGCCTGTAATAAGCATACCAATCATTTTGTTCAGCCTGAATTAAATGATTGGATCGCCTACTACTTGCCTACCTACGTACACTCTTGCATGCACTCATTGCTCATGACTGGAGTCTTACACAGGGCTGCTAGGCAAACATATTGTAGCATGCAGGGTAGCTAGACGGATGGAAGAAGAATGATGATGTGGCAATGTGTATTTGCTAGCTCAACTGAGCCAGGATTTATTCCCTAGCCGCTGCAACAGCTAACCTGAATTTAAGGGTCCCCGGTAAGAACAAAAACAGGGTTGCTAACCCACTGACTTTCTGAGCTTGTACTTCACGTTAGCTAATTCTCTATGAATATACCCCGCATCTCTTCCCTCCAGACGCAGACAAGACAGACAGCATGATGTAACAACTAACACATTAGCACTTCTTTTTACCCTCCCCAGAATTACGGCTCAGCCAGTTATCAACTGCGGTGGATGGTGGATATTATCAGCTGTGAGTACTAACAATAGCCATGTTCGTTATTTACATAATGTTGGGTGTTTTCTTTCATGAGAATTAGACATAGGGTAGTGGGATACGGTTAGTGATGACAACTATGCACTGTGCACTTCCCTCCATCGCTCTCTTGCAGTAGTTAGTCATCATGTGTTAATGTGTTTTGGGGTTGGAAGGGATGGGGTGGGATTTTTTAGGATGAATACTTTCCAGATCTAGCTTACCCTTACTGGGTTCTCCAGTGTTACCAACCAAGGTACCAAGGCAATCATTAAAATATATTTAGATTATTATATTATTTATATTTCATTTCAAAGTTCATTTAGCTTCAAGTTCAAAAGTAATGGCAAAGCATAAACAAACAAAGGCATGTTGATTCAGCTGTATTGTTAAACTTGAGTTAATAAGCATGACATTTGCAACATCAGCTTCATCAGATTCATGGGTTCATTTAGAGGGAGTTCAATATGAAGGGAAGTACTGGCCATCTGTGAGGATGCAGAGGAGCATGGTGTCCTCTAAAGTGTTCCGAGCTTCAGCTGTAAGAAAAGGGGAGGGGGTCACAGGGTGATGTGAGGGAGCAGAACCTTGGTGCTCTGCCCAACTGGCCAACACAGCTTGAGTGCTGGCTTGTTGAGTCCACAGACCTTCTTCATGTGACCTTTAACCAGGTGGCCTCTGAAAGGAATGTATTTTTCAAGAGGCATCTGAAACAACCACCAATGCAGCATCAAAAACATTACACTAACAGCAAAGTAAAACCATGCTGTGTGTACAGAAAAAGGGGGGAATGCACATTAATGTCAATATTCCAATATATAATGTCCTAACAGATAAAGAGAGAGATTGGAAACTGCCTTGTGGTTTCCAAATTTTTGCTTATTTGAGCTCATTGAATAATTTATAGGGCTTCTGAATTCTATGACATACATTGCCATATTTATTCATCTAATCTAATGGTTATATATTTTTCTATTCTTGAATGGGAGTGTCTGTAACATGACTAATTTCCCACCAGAAATTCAATAAAGTATTTCAGATTCTGATTGTTGACCTTTTAAAGCAATATCCTATCTGATGTTAATTAAATACACAGTATCCTATGTAATTTCTGCTGCTAAGGGCCTCTCAATAAAAACAATAACAAAAGACGGATTTTGATGACATAGTAAGGTGTAGTAGTGTGGGATCATGGGAGTTGCTGTCGTTATTGTTAAACCGCCGCTGCTGCCATTGAAAATCTGTCTAACCTGAATTTGCAACAGAACATGTAGCAAAGGTAATGAATAATGATGCTCCACTGAAAAATGAGCAATACAAACAAAAGTAAACAACAGAATGGCAAGCTAGCTAGTTCGCTGACTTCAATTTACTCTCCAAGTACTGTACTTACTAAATAAAATTTTGACATATTTCTACTTTAATAGTATTTCGATCTTACGCTACTTTATACATCTGCTCCACTACATTTCAGGTAAATATTGTACTTTTTACTCTGCTATGTTTATTTTACACTGATAGTTACTCGTTACTTTTTACATTAAAATTATATGAAATGTATTTTACTACTACGGAGCCCCTAAAGTGTCATGGAGAAAAAAAAAACTATCTCGTGCGCACGTTTTAATATCTCGTGCGCACGAGATACTAAAACGTGCGCACGAGATACTAAAACGTGCGCACGTTTAAGCTAAATCGTGCGCACGAGATACTAAAACGTGCGCACGAGATACAATTATTTCCCATATTTTGACTTGTCCGTGTATATGGCTCTCTGTACTGACCACTTCAGATGTTCACAGCCTCACCCGCGATACAATGGAGAGAAGAACTCAGCTTATCAACTTATTTTCACCTCATAATGTCATAATCAGGGTTCGAAGTACACAGTGGCTTTCAGGGAGTTTATCAGTGCGCACAGCTTCTAAATCAAACCAT
>JAJHUR010086531.1:27377-52042 GCA_027495735.1 Lutjanus campechanus
AAATGAGCAATACAAACAAAAGTAAACAACAGAATGGCAAGCTAGCTAGTTCGCTGACTTCAATTTACTCTCCAAGTACTGTACTTACTAAATAAAATTTTGACATATTTCTACTTTAATAGTATTTCGATCTTACGCTACTTTATACATCTGCTCCACTACATTTCAGGTAAATATTGTACTTTTTACTCTGCTATGTTTATTTTACACTGATAGTTACTCGTTACTTTTTACATTAAAATTATATGAAATGTATTTTACTACTAATCTACACAGTCATATACAAAGCATCTAAAATTGGCTCCACATTGATGAACAACCTTAAAAATGCTTTTACATGTATGCATTACTGAAAAAATATGATATTCTATAATAATATTATACGGTGAAAGAAGCAATCCTGCATAATGTGAACCTCAGCTTTTGATACTTGAAGAACATTTTGCTTATAATATGTCTTTATATGTCAATACTTGTACTTGTATAGTTTTTAAACTATAGTATTTCTACTTGTACTCCATTAAAAGATCTTAGGTCTTCTTCCACCACTGAAGGGATGCGATGCCATTGACCGGTGACCAAATGACCAGTTCTCTGAATAAAATTAGGAAGTTCTCTTGGTTTGAACATTTTTTGGAAACATTTAGAAACGTAACTTCACAAGGCAATAAAATATTTAACATAGGTCTGGAGTGTTTTGAGACATTTTAAGGTGGAAATGTTACATACCATACCGTACAAACCAGTGATATATCAAAGACATGCTGCTACCTCAAGGTAGGTTCAGTGATGAGTGAAGAGTAAGTCAGCAGCAATATTATTCACAGCATAACGAAGGTGTTAAATTTGAAAATAGAGAAACTTAACATCGTGGTGACAGATGGTCAAAATGTATCTCAAAACACTTATACATGAGAAGTAAATAGTTGGACCAGAATGAATTGACATTTTATGCAGATGACACAAATGTGTAACTGACCATTTATGCAATTAAATCCTCGGAGTACCGATTAAAAAATTACAAGTGTCTAATTCATCTTCTGATTATGCTGATTAGCCAAGCATACATACATGCAAATGTTAATGCATGAATCTGCAAAGTCCTTTCTGAGGGCTTCTTTGTCTCCATAGAACTAGGATCTCAATAGAGGACCACAATTTAGTGACATGATACCTAAGATCCTCAGTGTTTCTTTTGAATTTACGTTTTAATGTGAGAATAAGAAGCAGTGATTCAAAGGTTCACTCAATAACATTGAGGCACCATCAAAGGATGCTTTTCAGTGCATTTTCTTTTTTCTCTTGATACAATTTTATCTTTTTTTTTTTCAGCTCTGTGTTTTTGAGCTGTTTAGGTTGTACTATACAGAAGATGACACACACCATTACCATAACATGACAAGTAGCAGACCAAGAAAAATGATAACAAAAGAACGGACATACAACATGTGGCCGCGGGTGATAATAATGTACACTATGCTGAAACACTGCAAAAGGATGACAAAAAAACAAGCAATTTGGCTTTACTAGATGACCTATCTTCACATAACGGGTTGTATTTTTAAATAAAAGAATAAAATGGAGTGGAAAAAGAGACATGAGGAGAAAGCATGGGGGCATAGTGATAATAGGCTGCATTAGCCATCTGCTGGGAATAGGCCTGCAGAGAGGCTACTTGCTCAGTGAAGTGTAATCTTCAGTGGCCTGGCCTCGGTGACAGCCAGCATAGTGAGTGGTTTGGGTGGGGCCAGTGGGGCCTTACACAAAGCAATGAGTTTCACTATGGCAGGTAGGGGATACAAATAACACACATACAGCATAAACACAGAGGGAGGGCATCAGAGCGTGTAGGAGCCCAGCATGAAAGGTAGATCAGCGGTGATATAGAGAGAAAACTAGATGTTGGAAAGGGGACTGTGGGGAAATTGGCTGGAGGGCGTGAAGGGATGAGAAAGAGAAGATAGAAACTAGGCATCGATGGTAAATAGAAGAGAGCTGCAGATGTGGAAATGCAATGGGAGGAAAAGGGTGGAAGGAATGATAAAGAGGATAACTATGGTATAAAGAGGGAGAGCAGGAAGGATAGAACAAAAGATACAAGGTCAAAGAGGGGAGGTGAAAGAAATAGATAACAATTGAGAGATGGTGGGGAATGATCATGTGCTCTCAAGGGGAAATAGTGTTGAAAACTTGTGGAGGAGAACCGTGCAATACACACGACACAAGCATGCACAGATCCACATGAAGCTTCATCACAAGTGGTATCTCCACAGAGCATCTATTCAGTTCTTGCAACTGAGATGTATTTTATTTGTCTCGAGAAACAAGAAGAATAGTCCCCCCTTTTCATTCATGCAATCCAGATTAGGTTAAGTTAGGCCAATGGTTCCCAAACTGGGGGGGGCACAGATGACCAGGGGAAAAATATAGAGTGAAACAAAGTTAAATGACTATGATTTATGTAAGGAAAATAAACAAATAAATGCAACATGAATCATTATCAGTTTCTTCCCCAATTATTGAATTAACGATTGATGAAAAAAATGCAGGTTTGGGGAGTGTGAACTTTTTTTTGCTTCTTAAGGGGGGGCTGCCAGAAAAAGTTTGGGAACCACTGGCTCACAATGTGGAAAATTGTATTTGGCTTCACCACAACCAACATGGGTTACAAATAAGATAGCAACACAGGACAATGAACAAAGGAGACAATATTGTTGAAAAAAAAACCTAACCTAACTTGGGAAAGCTCATTCTTTTCAAATACAGTTCAACAGGCCTATTACAACAAGTACAAAATGCTGAAATACTAAATTACAAACAAATGTACAGATTCAATAAGGGGTGAGTTGAGTGGACTTGTCCTGTACAATTGATTGTATATTTAATGTTTTAACAAATCAATTGCACAATTGTATAACTAGAAGGGTGCAGTGAGTAGCAGATCTCCAACAGATAGCAGGTGAAGCACCTACTGCAATGCCACCACAACTTCCACATGAAACCAGTGGAAATTTTAATATTTTTTTTGTATATTATAGTATAGTATAATGTAAGCTTCCTTATCTAAATGTATGCAAAGTTTTTAATGAAGTGTTCATGTAGTGTACCCTAAATTGTCTAATGCATTCAGTGTAATGGTATTATAACCAAACTAAGTTTATTTAAAAAATAAATAAATAAACAAGAAAACAATACATGATAGGACGATAAGTCCAAACTTCTCATTTTAAATATTGTTCTAAACATTTTCTTATTTATTTAAAATATTAAAAGCAACCAGGCAGCAATATAACAATATAATGGAAATATACATTTTTGGGGAAACTCACAAAAGCTTAAATAAATCACACTTGATGTATGGCTATTCAGAAGGTTAATGTGTTAGGCCCCAGTAACTGAATTTAAATCCAACATATAATCACTATTATGTTCAATATTGCACATTTATAACAAACCAAATGTCATGGAAACTGGTTCAGAATTAAGCGGGTTACAGCTGATTTTGTGATAAAGTCTGCATCTCTCTTGTTTACCAGTGGAGACCGAATGCTCCAGAATGGCAACCGCACAGACACACAGTGGGGAGGGCAAGAAAACAGGGATTTATTGATCTCATATTGTGGCTGACTTTAGTCGATCATAAAATATCAGGTATGAAATTAGGCTGCAGATTCTCCAGTTTAAGACTAAAAGAAGATTTTCTGTGGATGTCAGTTTTTGATCCATGACAAAGGCCCTAATGTGGCCTGCAACTGACCAGGTAAGCCTTGTTTTTAACCTAGTAGTTGTTGATGACTTGAGGTGGGAGGATCTGCAGGTATCAAACAGAGAGGTAAATAAAATAGGTTTTTCAAAAATTTTGAATTGCCACAACCACAAGTGGTCCTTAAGCATACAGCATACATAGATGTATGATGTAAACTAGACAAGGCGTTGCCGTCCAGCCTTGCCACTAGAATTTTTTTCCCAGTGGTCATATGTGGTATTGCAGCAAAGTCAATGGGTGAAGTGGTAATTTGTGGGTGGGTGCGAGGCGGGAAACAAAACTGGACATATATAGTGGGCTGTATAACCAGGAGGTAAGCCTGGACACGAGCAAACTTCTTCTTCTCATGTGCCAGGCAAGCAGTCTAGTTAATTATAATATATCTATGGCATACAGTCATAAATGTGCACAAAAAGCACTGATCGGCTCAGGAGTATACAAGAGTATATAAATAAAGGTGCCTGCCCCATGACCCCAATATATGTAAATAACTTGGACGCTATATTAGAAACATCTGTTGAAAGAAATTGTTTAATTTTTCTCCTTAGATATGAATTAAGTTTAATATGAATTTGTTTATTGTAATTTTGCTGTTTACTCTTGACATTGTCTCATCAGTTTATGTTATGGATGCTTGGTGTGCAGGTCAGGTACTTCTCCACATTTTTCTATTTGGGGGCAAGTGATATGGGTGGCTTTTTTTCTGTAAATGTTGGGAACTGAAGCCATGGTTTAGGCTTTATGGAGTTAATTTAGAGCTATATTTGGAAAAATATTTGAGCTCTTTAAATAAACAAACATAATTTTTGAAATGACGAGAAGATATTGAATGTGTGGTGGAGCCAACCATCTCTTCAGTGCTTGCGGCTTTTAATGTCGAAAAGCCGACGATTTCAATAAAACGAAGACCAACGCAATCGCACCCAAAATAGCATAGAATGGAACTGACTCAATATTCAAAGAACTAAAGGAGTTGTGTGAACAAAGACTGAACGTAACTGCAGGGCTGCTGTATTGCCTTCCTCTCCGCTGAGCAGATTTTTCTGGCCACGCATTGTACTTTCTTTCAGTGGTTGTAGCAGTAATGGCCCTCAGATGAAAATTGCAGCCTCCTTGCATGCATGTACACGCACACAGACACACACATATAAATCTATAGGCACAATACACTCCTGCAATCAAATCATATCACACATATGCATCACCGGCTGGGCCAACCATTCATTCACGCCAACATGCATCTATTTTAGTTTATGATAGCCGTGGCCGAATCCACTTGACCAATTGACTTGACCATTGTATGATTTGTCCTTCAGGTTGGGATTGGGCTGTTTACGAGTTGGAGGTATGACTTCATCCCCTTTTTCCACCTCCCTCCATCTTTACGGCCCTGTAGGTATCTGACCTTTAAGAAAGTGTCTGGTGAAACGAAACAGGGAGAGGAATAGAGGGAGGCTCGGGAGATGTACGAACCCCCCAGGGAGATGGACAGACTCGTAGACATGGGAAGTAGTGGCACTTGAAAGCAAATGGGAATCGGGATGGAAATAGAGGCACATCAGCAACTGTTTCCTGCAGGGTAGAGAGAAGTTGTTTGGTGTGCACCACTGAGGTGGAAATGTGTGGATGGCCTGGCGTGGTGGGTGGGCAATAGCTTTTTTTAAAGGAAAAAAATTAGATGCATTTTATGGCTATGGAGATTTGCTGTTATTCCTCAACAGTTTTTTTTCCCCCTTTCATTGGAAGCTACAGTGATCAGAAAATAAAATAACACAGCAATTAGCTTTGAAAAAGGGACATGAGCTATATTTGAAGTGAGACGGTGTTCACCCGACAAACACTGAATGTTTGTCTGAAGCTCATGTGCTGTGGGTGCTATAGTAGGCACCCGTTCAGTAACTTATTTTTCTTGCTTTTGAATGTTTTAAGTTCTCAAATATCTTTTGGTACTCCTGAGGAACTTTGTGTGCTGTCTGCCAGTTATAATGCATTAATCAATTATATGTATATGTATTTTTAAAACTGCCATCATGCATGTTGATGTTAAAAGTCCTTCCCATGTCAAAAAAATAATGCAAAATAACTGTAAGTATCTAGCATTGAGCATGCAGATTGCAATCACCACACCACCTGCACCCCCCCACACCCCAAGGCTCGTAGCTGCCATTGAAGAAGCCAAGGTCATGTCCTCTGTATTTCTTCTGGGTCTTCATTAAATGTTTTATTATATGCATTGCTTAAGAAGATGAATTGCTAATTGCTAAAACTACTTAATTGTATCATGGTGTGTTGTGAACAAAGGCTGGCAACAGAGGAGCTGAACAGCACGGCTGGCTCTTAGATTATGGTTTAATGTATCAATGAACTTGAGTAATTAGGGTTAGAAGACTTGTCAGGTAATTTAGGGCAAAACTTAAAAGATACTTCATTGTGACCCTCTGATCAATTTGTTTGACACTGAAAGGCCTTTCGATGCAATAAGAAACTAAAGTGAAAAAGAGTCACTTCAAAACTGGCCAGATTTGTGACTTATCTTGTGTTGCACTCTGATCAAATTTCCGTGTGTTGGCAACGACATTGTTAATTACGTGATTGTTTTTACTCTCAAAATTCATTGGAATGCATAGATTTATACTATAGTCTTTAAAAAAATGGGGGACATTTTTTGTGTTTGTTTGTTTGTTTTTTGTTTTGTACATCCTCATATCGAAATGACAGAATAGGTTGATTGCCAACTACTCCCAAAACAACATATTGCCGGTGGAGAACACCGGCAGCGACAGGCTTACCGGACCTTAGCTATGTAAATCGTATGACGTAACTCATGTGACATTAGGTTTAGGAAACATCATGGTTTGAATTAAAATAACTACCTTAAGTATATCTCATGACGGAGGTGACATCACTTGAAGTGGTGCGACGTCACGTCCGTACAATTTTTTATTTATTTAAATTTCTCAAAACTTTAAATAACCTCACACTTACTTTTAGTTTCACACAGGACTTTAACCTTGGTCTCCTGGGTGAAAAGTCCTGTGCTTGTTTAAACCATCCATTATACTTACTTATTATACTTACTACGTCCACTAGGGGGCACCGCCTTACAACAAACAGACATATCAGTCAGAATAAGCTGCTTGCATTTCAACTAACATGCACGATTTCTGGTGAGGACGGGCTGACAACATATAACTCGCTGTAACAGAGCGTAGCTAAAGAAGTTTCCATTCGGAAATGAGGTAATGTGTTCTCCCCAGGCTTGTACAGCAATTCTCAACTTTAACTGGCAAAAACATTTACTATGCAGTGCTTGTAAACATCTGATTAACATTGCTTGGCCCCACACAAACAATAATACAGACATATTTGCATACACAAACACATCACGTGAATAAGAAATAATCCTTTACAGTGAAGGCTGAGAACAATCAGCAACAACTGTACTTGGAAATAGAGTGTGGAACATGACAGCTGAAAAAGCGCTCTAAATGCACACATGACCAGATAACCAGCAGAGAGGTGCGTGCATCTTTGGCAGATAGTGACACACACATTAATACACACATGCATTCTCTGTTTCTCACTTTGTCACATGTAGTACAGGGTATATATTTCTGCCTGTCAGTCGAGCACACACTTTCACAGCTACATAATGACAAAGATGATGACAGTGGAGTTTGAGCAAAGGGGAGATTTCTTCTCGTTGAGGAAATCGGAAGTTGTTATTATTAAATTCTAATTTCAAAGCGCTCTGTTTCCATCAGCAACATTACCCTTCATCTCCAAAGGGGTTATTGATTCGGGCCCTAATCTACAAATAAATATATTGTCTGAGTTTATTTTTCCGTGCTGTCAGCAATGTTAAAAGGACACAGCTCATCTGGCTGATGGATGGGAGCAAATGTAGCCCAGGGCCTAAGGGTGGACTGCAAGAGAAATGTACCTTATAACACACACAAACATACACACATAAACATCCCCTCCAGATGGGTCCCCCCTTGTGAGCAGTGTGTAGGATCCAATTATGTGTGTGTGTGTGTGCGTGCGTGTACATGTACGTGTGTGTGTGTGTGTGTGTATGTGTGTGTGTGTGTGTGTGTGTGTGTGTGTGTGTGTGTGTGTGTGTGTGCTTGTGTGTGCGTGGGTTGGGGTTAGAACAATGTGAATCTTAACACTTTAGAGTGCTGCTTTTTACAGCTTTTTTCTGATTGCTTCGGCCTAATTTCGGTGTAAATGCATTAACGCAAGAGTCAGCTGCACAGTTTCTGCCTTAAGACAGTAAATGCTTTAAGAACAAATACTTTTTTTGTTGTAAATTACAGACAGTGTTGAGGAATGTAGCATCAGTACACTCATTCAAATGTTTATCACCAGTCATACAGATCACTTATCACACAGCATCACATAGAAGGCTGTGTGGCTTTTTACATAACAACATAGAGCAGTGAATGCAGGTGTAGGCAAAGCAGTGTAGTGTACTAGTGTAGCAGTGTTAGTCAAGACCAACTAAACTGAGACCTAGTCAGGACAAAAGATGTTTCAATATATTGTTTTTCTTCTTGATATCGATTCTGAAACCTGAACTTTGGGGTTCAGGGAATACTGAGTACCGATCCAATACCAGTGCATTGAAAAAAATCTTGGTAGAGTCTGCTTTTCCCACAACGCCCAAACAGTTAAGTCCAATCCAGTTCATCAGGCCAGGTAAGGTTTGCAGCATCGGCCTTAGCTCAACTTCGATGCGGACAACTCTTGGCAAAACTCTGACTGGGAAATACACAAACCACTAGATAATTCTTCCTCCTCATACAGACTCCACAGACCTTCTGATTACCACGAGCTGGCTGGAATAATCTGGACTTTGCAACATGATCTGATGCCGAGGTAAAGCTGGGGTGTCTCTCTCAACTGACCATAAAATTTAGCATGCTGCTGGGAAGTAGCAGGATCCTGCTTCAAGGCTAATAGATTACCTGGTATTGGATTGGTGCATAAACTGCCTGATGCCACATTTTAGGCAGTATCAGAGACATTTTCCAATACACGTATCAGTCACGGAACATCCCTAGTCATGACAGAGATGAAGACCTTGGGGGGTTGAGGCCAAGTCAATACCAAGACCAAGGCAGAGTGAGGCAAAGTCAAGACCACATACTGTCACATCTCCAGCTCTCTCACGTAAGTGCGGAAGCGGTACTGTAGAATGTAGGATTTATGCTGAGGCTGATGTTAGCTAATGTTGATATGGCCAGTCTCATCATTGTTTATCACAAGCAGCTCACTAGCATCACTTACTGTGTACCTTTCTTTAATCTTCCTTCCTGTACTGCTGTGTGTTTTCTTTTGGATCCTGATTTGCAGATTAACTATTTGTGGTAGACAAATGTTATTCATAATATTTAGTTGACATTTCCTTCCAGACAGCCACAATGTCTTCTCCTGTCTCCCGCATTCACTATCTTAGCATGCTTGTGAAGGGGGGTGAGCAAGTGTAAACAAAAAATTCAAATTAGAAATGAGCTATTTGTTATTTGTTGAGATTTTCATCCATCACAGTTATGATGTTAACCAATAAACCAGGCAATGCACAGGCAATTTAGTGATATACAGGAGGCAATTTGTTTGACCCAGTTGGTTCCATGTACCTGCAACTAGCGTCATGAATGACTATTACAGATCTAAAACGAAACTTACAGAAGGGCTGACTCAAATTAAAAAATAACAAAATTTAATCTGCCACATCAGCACCATGGACAGCACCACTGTTTCATAAATACACAGCACAGTTAGGCTACTGATATTTCAGAGCCGTTGTCAGGACCACAGATTCTAATCCACACAAATCTCAATCAGATAAAGGATCAATAAGTCAGGCAGACTTTATTAATATATTCAACTTAGCAACTCTTCTGCCACTGCACTCTCTCTGCTACAAGGGGATGGAGATGACAGGTTGCATTTTGGTCATGCTGATAAAAAGAGGGATGGCTCTCCCCCCCCCTCAAATAGTAGTAAAACCCAGAGTCTTCTTTGACTGAGACCAAGACAAAAGTAACTATAGTCACTTCTGATACGAGACCCCCCACAAGATTATCTCAAGCACTACAAGCACTACAACACTATAATGTAGGCCAAGGCTGTGGGTTATTGTTGCCATATAATAGCTCAATGTACAGTACAGTCTTACAATACCACATTACAGTTATAGTAAATACAACCATTTAACATTTAAATGTATCTTGTAGTTTGATTTGGGGATGTTTTACTCTATTTTATTCTTATATCTATTATTATTATTCTTATATTCTAATATTTTTAATCATCTGTTTTTATTTGCCGCATTGCAGGCCTGGAATATTTTAATCCTAATTCAACCACATAAAGCACTTTGTAAATTTGTTTTGAAAAGTGCTGTGTAAATAAAGTTTGTCATTATTATTAATATTATATGACATGTAAACACAAGCTTTATAGTGAGGTGGAGGAAGCAGAGAGAACGGAGGTGGTCGGTGCTGTAAATGACTGCCATAAAGTACAATCACTGAATATGTCACCCCCTTTATCTAGAGAGCTTTTAGTGTTGTCGTTGCCTAACAGAGGACACCGCTGCTTTTCTGTTGTCTTGCCAGTGCAAGCTGCAAGTTTGCAGGGTTTTGATGCAAACCATTTTAGCCTCTAAAGTGAAAGCTTGTAGCTCAAAGGAAGGCAATATCAGTCGCTCAGTTGGTTTCGTTTGGTTGTAGAATTTTGTGCTAATAAAGCCTAAGTTCTAACAAGCAAAACTAGGTTTAAAATGAGTAAATCCAGATTTAAAAATTAAGCAGAGCTCTAAGTAATTTCATTTTAGTAAATCCTTTGGAGATGCATAGGTACCCAGATTAAGGTAAAAAAATAAATAAATAAATAAATTTGAGTGCTGTCAGGACCTAAAACAGGTGGGAAAACCGTTCAGCTGCTCTGTATTCCTTAACGATGTATTGTTTGCTAGCTAGCTATAAAGTGAACAAAATGTCACATTGTTCACCAGCTAGTTAAAAGTTAGTTAGCCTATTTAACTTACTCATGGTGGCTCTGCAGAGAAATTCTAATTTCACCTCTTTTAGGGAAAAAATGTTGAGTGAATTATCATAAAATTATCACAGAACTCAACTGAGTTGAGTTTTTTCCTTTAACTTTCTTCAGGGAACTTGGTTATTTTTTCTCAGTCCATCTCAAAAAGGAAGTTATTTTACAAGTTAAACTTCCTCAAGTGTGGGCTATGTTTAAAGTGGATCACGTTTTAAAATGGACTTTAACACTTTGGTGCAACAGAATAAACATTTCTTAATTTGAAGCTATTTTTTAAAAAATATTGCAACATAATTTAGAGTTTAAAAAATTCATCCTTGTTAGTGCAACAACAAATGCAAAGATGATTAAAACCAGAGAAGAATTCAATTATTTTGGGGGGAAATGTATGTAATTTGATCACCAAATTCGTTAAGACATAAGAGTGATCAGTCAAAATTGTTAACAAAATACCCATAACTCATAACTGTCGGATAGAACGTCTATTAAATGATAAAGAACACTTGGTGTGTTGAGCCCTTTCATAGCCCACTCATCCTGCCACCAGACAGCCACACAGCACAGAGAGGTCAAATGCGAGCAGAAGTCCCTGTGGGAGCTCTCTTGCCCTTCAACCTTTAGGTGCTCATCCCTGATGCTCATTCCCCAGAGGTGTCAGATGAAGACAAACCGAGTGGGGCTGTATGCAAAGGCGAGAAAGGGAAGTGTGGGAAGGGAGGGACAAGGAACTTGAGAAGGTGAAAGAGGACAGAAAGTGCTTTGAATGAGTGCGGTGAAAGGAGAGAATCAAGGAGGAGAAAAGGGAGAGTGAGGAGGAAGGAAAGTGGAGGAGAGTGTGGCTAGAATCAGGATGTATGGGGTTAACAGGCAGGAGAGAAGGGGGGGGAGGAGAAGAAGTGCTCGGAGAAAGAATACAATGAAGATGAGGCTGCATTAGCAGCCCGTCTCAGGCCAATTACTCTGCTGCTACCCCTCTCTTCTATCTCTCCTCTGCCTTCCCTCTCTCTGTGTCCTCTCCTCTCACTTTCCTCTTCTCCCCCTCTCTCTCACTTTCTCTATCTCTGCTCTAACTATCCATGTGCTGTCAGCAGCAACAGATCCCTAAATGATACCGGTCTGCACTGGCAGGTTTTATCTTCCCGTGCTACAATAGGAAAGAAGGATCTGAGAGGAGATAAGATAGGACCAACCAACAGTGACAACAGCAAACACATAATGGTGAGGCACCTGTTTGACACAGTGCTTCACTGCCATCTAGTGGCGGCTAACTCGGCAGGGGCTCCATCAAAGGATGCTGATCATTAGTTACAGGCAGTTGCATTACAGCAATGTGATCAAAAAGCACATCTGAGAAGGTGTTTCACAGATGAGTGCGATGAAAGACTTAAGGTCCTGAAATATGTAGTACATCTGTGCACTGCAGGAGTTGTAGTACATTTGTGTGTGTTGTTAGGCTTTGTGTTTTTTACTGCACTTATAAATTGTACAAAAACCTCCTGTTCTGGCTAACTGGCTGCTAAGTGAAGCAAATTATGATTTCTTTGGCACTTTGGTGCCATACTGATACAAAAAGAGAAAGTGGTACACATTGTACTAGTGTTTCTCAAAGTTTGGGATCCAAACATGTGTGGTTGCACTGATATGCAGATGTGCTGACACAGTGGAAACCCGCTACAGTGATCAAATCGGTCAAATTGATCATAATGAGCAGATAATTATTAGAACCATTTTTTTTTCTTTGTTGTTTATTTCTTATGCAAATCACAATCTTGTTGACATTTTTATTATATGAATGTAAGGTAACTAAACAGACAGCTTTGCTATTTACTGAATGTTATTTTAATTTTATCACTTTTCAAATTACTGTACAAATTAAATTACTGTTCTTTACACTTAAATACTGTACATTAAATGTATCTTGCTGTAGATTCACTGCTGCATCTCGTTGACTCGTTTTTGACAGTCATAAGCTTTGAGGAGACTGTTTTTCATTGAGAGAAAATTACTTTCTTTTTCCCGTCATGTTTCCAATGTGCACACAGCACCAGCCGCAGGTAGCCAGCTGGAAGCAGATGGGTTACTGTGAGGCAAAGTATCATGGGAGGAAAGTAAAAAACATAGAATTACCATATTTTAAACATGGCCAGTGCCAGGATTTTTTTTTCTCTTCTGGTGTTAAAGGAAGGATTTACTAGAATCTGGGGTGCTGAGAAAATAGTCAATTTTCATGACTTCAGAGTTACTTTGTAAGGAAATTCTTGGGGTTTTTCGTTTGCGTGTTTGTTTGTTTTTTCAATAAATCAGATATGGCATACAGCACACTTGATATAAATGTAGTTTTTTTTTCATTGAATTTGGAATTTGAATTTGGCACACTAAAAGTGATCACAAGGCAATGACAAAAATGTCTTCAAAGGTGAAAGACTTCAGCACCAGACAGCAGCTACAATTAATAACAACAAGTAGTGCATTTGTTCCATTTTCATAATCAAACAACGTGGCACTGGTAAATTGAATTAACAATACCCAAAGAGCAGCCACAATCAATGCAATGGATGTAGCCTATGCCTGTGAACTGTGCACACACTGGTCCTAGTGACTATTTTTATTAGCACCAAAATAAGTTAGACTATTACAGATTAAATGCTTATCACGACATCAGATATGAAAGTGTCAACTGTGCACAAACACATTCAGCACAAGCCTGCAGCCCGGGATCACACTTGTAACAGAGTGGTTATTAACTCTTTCATATTTCCTTATTTAAGAATAAAAGAAAATACTATAATGCTTGAAGGGACTGAGGCTATGCAGATTTGAGACATGACTAGCACTAGATTGTTTTCTGCTGTCATGTATGAAAAGAGCCAAATGAACACTGTAGGTGGACTGCTTGATTACCATAAGCAAATTCTTTAAACAGCATTTGAATAGGAAGGATTCTATCCCAAATGGTTGATCTCTGTAACAGTGATAACTATTGGTGATTTCCACTGTATAATGGTTAAAATGAACAAATTAAATAGGTTTGAAATATGCCTCCATTCCATTTGTATTATCAATTTGGTGCTTCTGCAGTGCTCATCAGAATATTATATGAAAGCTTAAGGCTGCACAATTATCTAAATTTATTGTTTTATGGCTGACATTATGCATCTCCAACAGACCAAAATTTAACCATATTTTAATGAATTGTCTGAATTCAACATAATTCAACTGAAAGTACTAACAATAGCAACAGTGAGGTCCAGCTTAGAATTTTTTACTGGTCAATGTACAATTAACTAAACCCAATAAAGCATATCAGATGTGAGCCAACACTGTAAAGGAATTACAATGCACTGATGTAAAGAGTTATTGTAACATTTCTTTTTTAATGGAGCTAAATGTGACAATTTCATGAGAAATAAATTTTAGGGTATATTGTTGAGCCCTCAAATTGACACATTTTCTGGGTTCATAAGCATTTTGGGACATAGAGATATTTTTACAGGTATGTCTAAGATTGCTGACAGAAGGCTGTGTGAATCATTCACCAGTCGTGATACTGATGCAGGGACTTTGGCTCAGACATTGAGCACTGTGGCCGGAAGAGCCCCACACGAGCTGGTGGGCTTGACAAACAAAAATGAACACCTACACACAGGCTTTGCTAATGAAAACATTTTAAGCCAACACGACACATCTACAGCAGAATACCACCATGTATTTCCAATACGTGACTGTCCTTTCAGAGCTCTCTTGGAGATATATTGCTTGTTTGTAAGCCAACATTTTATTGCACAACTAAAATCTTACTAAAATGAAATAGAGGATGGGCAATACATGTTCACTAACAGAGCTGTTTTCAGATATCTGACAACTCAATTACTAAAAAAATCCCCCAAAAATTAAAGAATCTGAGCTAATGCCCTAGTGTTGCTGCTGTGGGGCAACCAGTAGCATCTTACTGTTCGTGAATACAATAAAAACTACTTTTTAATTGCATGCAGGCTGCATAGTAACAACAAAATCATGCATGGATACTGTGTCAGGTTGTAGTTTGTAAAAGAACATACTGTCCACACACTTTTTACTTGTTAACTTTTAATTAGGAGATGTTTTGATAAATCCTTAACATGGAGCTAATCCCAAGGGATGTTTTGGTCAGCAGCTCTATTTGCATGCATACGTATGCATGTGTCCAGTGTGTGCTTGTTTGTGTGTGTGTGTATGTGTGTGGGAGCCAGGGTTAGTAAAGGTGCAAAGAGCTGGAAACAGATAAAAATAAAATCACAGGACCACTGCAGAAATAATGGGACATCTGGTCCAGACATCTGGAGCCAGAGGACTTTTAGGAGCTTCCCAGCATCGTCTCACCTTGTGGGTAAATTAGCAAAGTGAGAAAATATGGCAGGGGTAAACGATGCTGACAATCACACAGAGGGAGGACAGTTGAGACAGGTTGCTGGGGAATTCATCATTTGGAGGTCTTTTTTTGTCTCACATGAACAAAGGGTAATAAAGGGTGGACAATGAGGGTGTTGAAACGTGTGTGTGTGTGTGTGTGTGTGTGTGTGTGTGTGTGTGTGTGTGTGTGTGTGAGGGAGAGGTGTTTGAAAGCGAGTGGAGGTGGTAACCATCTCATTAGTCTTTGACTAAAAATGGATAAATTTTCTACATTGACCTAACAAATGAGCATACGTTTTTATAAATGAAGATTGTAACACAGCAAAGCTTTTCTTGTAAGTAGGGACCACTGGGTCACATTTTATTTTACTGTCCACTCAGAAAACATAACAAGCCATACTTTGTATCAAAATAGACAAAAACTAGAAACACCATTTATTTGACAGTATTAGTTAATAAAGAACATTACTTCATTAAATGCTCATTGGACAATACACTTTATTTTACAGTACAGCTCTGTTGTAATGTGCCCTAATTAGCCACTAATAAAGTCTAATAAGGGTCTAACAGTAGGAAATAATTCACTATACTTCACTTTTTGTCAAATTTGATACAAAGTGTGGCTTAAGTCTATTAGTGTACCGTAAAATAAAGTACAACTGAAAATTGTAACACAGTAAAGATTTTCCTGATGAATATGGATTGAAATCAGTAATTATATTGATCAATCCATTCTTATGATGTTGGCAGTGACCACAGAGGTTTAATGGCTTTGGCAAACGCATAGGTCAGGAAGATTTATCCTCACAGTCCCCCAGGCTCGAGACAGACAGCGTTTACTAATAGGCATTTGCTTGAGACAGGCGTTATTCCAGGTAGGCTGTACAAACAGTTGATTGACAGTTTTCTTCTTCACTCAGACATCAATATAAATCTTTCTTACACCTGTCGGGCAGAATGCACCATTCACTGGGCTGTCAGTGGCCTTAAACATGGAGAGAAAAAACATGGCAGCTATTCCTGAAATGTCAAATTTGTCATAGATCAGCTTATGAAATTAGGTTTAGAGTAATTTTGCAAAATAGGCCATGCAGATGCTGGATTGTGATTCATTTTGAAGCTCTAACGCAAAGTTGCTGAAAAGGTTGTGGAGTTTAGAGAGTCACGTCAGAGAGAGAGGGAGAGAAAGAGATGGTGTCAGATGTGATATTGATGACAAGCCTGTGTGCCTGTCTCTTGTTTCCCCTTGGCTTAATGTAAGGTCACAGTGGAAAGGTGGGACAACAAATGCCACCGAGTCGCTCTGACAGCTTGACCCCTGGGAGAGAAAATACCCTTTTAATCAGATGCCCCTCTTCCCAAGCGCCCCATCCCTCCCCAAACTCCTCTCCACTTCCCTTCTGCCTTATTTCTTCTCGTCATGTCCAATTCGTCTTTTCTTAACCTTTGCTTTTCTCTATATCATCTCAAGTACCACCAACTGTTTTGCCCTCGTTGTTCTCTTTCCCCTTTACCTCTCTTCACACACATATACACACACACATAAAGATACAGAAGACTTCTCCTCCCCGGCAGTTTCCTTGGGCTCTCGATCTAATGTCACAAATAGGTAATAAAGATGCCATCAAAAGGACACCAGAGGATCCACATTCTGCCTTCGTTCCAACCCACTCGTAACTCTCCAGAGGGCAGAAGGACATACATCACCTGGAGAGCCTGCTGGCATAGAATTATGTTGTTTAGTGCAGGCTGTTTCCCATGCTGATCCAAATGCATACCCATGTGCACAATGAAAGAACAGGAAGCAAACTGTGCAAATAGAGCTGCCTCCATACAAATGTTAGCCGGTAAGTGCAGACCATTAAGCCATCTAAAATATAAAGAAAAATGTATCTTGGAGGGCCCCTGCTCAGCATGCTAACCACAGAGAAGAGGAAAGAAAGGATGCACGAAGATGACAAGAAGCACATACTGTATTTATTCCCCTCCTCCGACCCCTCCTCAGACAGTCAGATAGGCTTGGCCCATAATGTCTAGTCAGATATGACCTTGAGTGAGTCCATTGTCTCCCAGGATCTTCACTCACACTGTCACATCAGACCACTTCAGCGTTCTCAATAAAAACAACACAACAACGGCATCCCAATGATGTATTGCTGCACATCAGTTGCATTAGCAAACAGCTGGGGCAGGTTTGTCATTTCCAATTATTGGAGCTCTACAGTGCAGTGGCTTCAAAATAGTGACTTCTTTATGAGTCAGCCTGCATTGTTCTTGTGTGTGGTTTTACTGGAAATGACATTATACAACAACTGTCTCTATAAAACCTTTAATAATCAGGGGGAAAAAAATAATTTAGATAGTTCTTGGCTAGAAAGATAACAATGCTTATACATGTATTACTAAATCGCAGCTTGCAGGCTTTTTGCATCAATTTGTTTTAAAGGATGACATCCATCTGCTTTCTTTCCCGGGTTTTTCAAATGGAAACTCCCACTCAGCTATTAGCGAAAAGCGGTGACGCAGGTTTGAGTGCTAATCCCCTCCCTTCCTCAACCTACACTGTAAAAATTGTGCTTTAGTAGTAGTAGAAGTAGAAATTGAAGTAATGTTATGTCTTGAATGAATCTCCTTCAGCATTCTGCTTTCATGATGGCAGTCTACTTTTGTGGATTATAACAACTTGAAATGACACCCTCTTCTCTAAACCTGCTATTCTTATTTCAGTAAAACCACATCATTTGGGTTTCTGTTATTACTGCGTCTGACGCTATGACATTCATGTCTTTTCCTTATTTTTCTCCTGCAGTTGAGGTGCTATTTACTCATTGTGGCTCAGAAAGAAGGCAAGTCTGATGCAAATGTGATCAAATCATATAAAATTTTAAAAAATGGTCCACCTGGATTGCATTTATTGCTTTGAAACTGCAGTGAGCAAGGGAAGTCTCAAAACGGTGGATTCAGACACGTATCGTATATTACATAATGAACCAAAGTAACCAATTTATCGAGGGCATGGCACGACAGCAGCAATGCACAGCCCTCAGGAAAAGCCAGATGTATCTACCAAAACAGGGTTGAAGCCAGGTGCTGCTACTTATCCAGAAAGTTGCACTACTTTGAGAACTATGGCTGAGGCGTGTTGTTGGGGGCTGCAAATGGACAAAACATACAATGAGCCTAGCCACACATAATTAGCTAATAAAGGTGTCAAGCTGAAGGTTCAATATCTGTACCGGTGCGTTCCTAACACTGTAGACAGTGATGCATAAAATACATTACCATCCTGATACGTCCACTTGTAAGTGACAGTTCGAACGCGTACAGAGGAATTATAGTGCCTTCACACCAAAGGGGAATAAACTTTTTCACCCAAGGACCAGGATGGGTGGGCTGTGTGGAGAGGGCAGGGACTGTTTGAATATTCATGAATCCTAGAATAATAAATGAAAGCAAGGTGTAGAGCTACAGCACATGTAAGCCATTTCAACAGGGTATTTGGACTTATTTTGCAAAAAAAAGAACATAACATGATTGGGAAGCTACAGATTGATATAAAAACAAAACAGGACCCACCTTTCAAGTAGAACAGGCACACGGGCCCTGATTTGATTTGCACATGATCATATTGTAACACATATTTAACTAAATGCAGGACTTGCATGTGTTGTGATTCCGTGTTTAGCAGGTGCACATGTAGCAGGTTGTTTTAGAAGCAAACGTGTGAGGATATGGTGTGATGACCTTTTGTGCAGGGATGTGCCGGGTTCAGTATGTTGTTTTTTTAGCTGTCAAATTTAGTGCTGCGCCTTCAGGAATTATCTCACCTCCATGAGTGTCAGAGCACATGGTGGGGCGGGGCTCTGCTCCAGCTAAGAGGCACACACTCAGTTCTCTTCTCTGCCCTTTTGGTATTTTGGTGACTCACTCATAGTGAGTCACTTGACTGCACCTTTGTGTGAGGGGAGGATCGATCAGGGTGAGAAGCAGTTCAAATTGTGATGATAGTTCATGGTAGTTGCACAGTTGTTTCCTATGTAATGGATACGTGTGGCAAAATGAGCTTTACTTCCAACTTTGGCCTCCAAATCATCACACAGCACAGCACAGTTACTGAGAGCTTGTCCTGCGGCTGTGTTACAGATGAAGAGTTGTTAAATCAATATTGCTATTCTAATTTAAGATAGGAAATAGGTATTAAATAAACTCTCCTTGTTGTGGCTTAACTGTTAAGCGGTCCTAATTTTCAGTTTCCACCTGTAGTAGCTACCTAACTTCATAAATAGCTAATGGTAGCTAACTGTGGTGTTCGCTAACAGCAGCTAATGGTAATGTTCTCTAACAGTAGCCAAATGAAGTGTTCCCTAACAGTAGCTAACGCTGTATTCTCTAACACTAGCTTACGGCCGTGTTCTCTAACAGAAGCTAACGGTTGTGTTCTCCAACAGCTGCAAACTGTAGTGGTCATTCACTGTAGCTAACAGTGGTGTTCTTTAACAGTAGCTGATGGCTGTGTTCTCTTATAGTGCGTTCACACCGGACGCGAAGCGAATTTTCGCCTCGCGTTACTCGCGCAAATTTGGCTGCATAGTTGTTGAATTTACTTGCGTGAGTAAACAACTCGCGAATATTCGCCCATGACGTCATCGTCTAGAATCTCAACTCTGATAGGCTGTCCCGACACAGCTTCACGCGAATATTTCGCCAAGGTTCAATTTATTGAACTCGCGCGAATTCGCGCCGCATCATTCGCGTCGCGAATTCGAGTATTCGCATTGCGCCAAGCCCGCGATTTGAGCCGCCAGCACAAATTTGCGTGTATTCGCGTCTTTGCATTGACTTTGTATGTAATCTCGTCGCGCGAAAAATTTGCTTCGCGTCCGGTGTGAACGCACTGTTACAGTGGCTAACTGTAGTGTTCGTTAACAGTGGCTAACAGTAGTGTTAGCTAACAATAGTTAATGGTAGTGTTAGCTAACTTGTGTTGCTTTTACATAATGGATGGGATGCCGGATACAGTGGAGACTGCCTCTGCTATCTTAGCCTTCTTTCTTTCTTTTATCGCTGAGTTGATGAGAAAACTAGTGTTGTTTTTTACATAACAGACATTAAAGTTGATTAGTGATGTAGTATTTGGAATTTCCTAACCTGAGATAAGATAAGATGAAAGAAGATGAGACACGATTCCTAAAGTTAGTTTGCTTCTGTAAATTGGGGGAAAAAAACTTTCTTAGACTCTTTCTATCTCAAGACCTAAGATAGGAAGTTTCTGTAGTCTGCCGTCCCTGGATCCCTTGCTTCTTCTCTTACCGTTACAAGAGTCCTTGAGATCATATGGAAATCAGGTGTGAGTTGCTTCATCAACAGATGTGCCAGCATGAGAAACTGCCAGAGTAAGATGCTAAATCCCGGGCTTGAATATCTGATGTGTTCAAGAAATGCCTGAGAACAGATTTTATGACAGTATTTCATGTTGCCCTGTTTGAACTTTTGCAGTCACCAAGTGATGGTGGCAAACAGTAGCCTAACCTCAGATCCAAGCTTTAAAATATAATTTTAGAAATCTACACAAGAGAGTAGTGGGGGCTAAATGCACATAAATACTGTTTACCCCCCTTTCAAAATCTGAAATAGTACTAATGCAGATCCCCCAGGGTGTTAATGCATATTTTACATGGGTTAGTACCCTCTTTCACTCTCTTTATCTCTTGGGATCTCACACTTTGTCCTTCTTTGGATATTTTTACATCAGCGCAGAGCAGCCATTAACCCACCATCCTCTCATGCTGGGTTGAGATCAAAAGCTATAAACCCATCTCTGCACTGAAGCCAGCGCACGTAGACTAGACTTCTATGTGGCAGATGAGACGGACTTTAACTTGATTTAGGGTTATGCAAAAAAGTGAATCTCCAAACACCAGAGTATGCACAGTCTGTTGAAATTAAATACAGTACATGACTTTAATCAGTGACCTTGTTAAGGTATTCAAAGTAAAAAGAGATAAAGGTAGTAGGTGTATTGATATTTATTCAATATACTGTTTAGAAAGTGAAGAGAACATTTTATTTTATGCATATGGAAGAGCAATGTTTGTGCAACTCAATATGTTGTCATTATTGCATTATCACTTGTGTGTGTGTATGCATGTATGCATGTGCATGTGATCAACACATCTGCAGCTTGTCTACAACTAATCTCAAATTCTACTGGACCGATAAATCAACTGCATACTGTGATTCATAATTACTGAAAAAAAAGACCTTTTATTACGCCTCCACCCCGGCATCAGCTGTGTTTTTGTGAACACGACATCTCAAGAAGGCTTCAAAGAAATTTCTTCAAACTCGACACAAATGACCACTTGGACTAAAGTATTAATTGATTAGATTGATTAGATATCTCAGGAATGCTCAGAGGGAATTTTTTTCAAATTTGGTACAAGTGTCCACTTGGACTCAAGAATGAACTTATTCAATTTTGGTGGTCAAAGGTAAAGGTTACGGGGACCTTGCTAAAAACATTTTTGGCCATAATTCAAGAATGCTAATTATGGTAAAAAAAAAAATAAAAATAGGGTAAAAACGATGAGGTGATTACATTTTATATACAAAAGGTCAGTCCTCTGTTCTCCTCTGTGAAAATAGTCTCTAAGTGAAGACAGCGTGTTTCTCACTGGGCATTATTCACTGATGACTTCACTTTTGCCTAAAAATACACTTAATACCTTTTATTAAATTCCTACAAAGTTACAGGTCAATATAGTGGTAAGTTTCATATTGAATTCCTTCCAAGTCTTCACTACATTATATGAGTCTGGACAGAAATTGATGTAAACTTTATTTGTTGGTGGAATCAACAACTGCGTCAGTTTGAAATGTTTTAGTTATGAACAGTGTATGTGGGAGTCATGCTAATGTTGGTTGCATCTGGCAGTTTTGGTGACACTGCAGTAGGTGCGTCACCATCTGTTGCGTGACAGGGATCTGTACTCTTAAAGTGCACTGCTCTAGTTGTGAATATTTTTTATTTAATTTGGGGGATTTTTGGTTGTTTGTTTTTGTATATTAGCCAAGTTTTTTTGGACCTGACCCTTTTGAGTTGTTGTCCCAAACAACCCTTTTACTGCTGCCTGTTTTGTTTTGTTTTTTACATTTGAATTGGTCTTATTAGTCACTCCAGTGTGAATTCATTGACTGTGTGTGTGTGTGTTGATTAGACTCCTTTTCTTCTTGCTGGGATTCAATCCATTTATCCATTATTTCAGTGTTACTGCGCAGTGTTCTTGTGAGGTGCACTTAATGTTCAGCGCTGATGAACTCAAAAGACCAGAGACTGAAAGAACATCAGACTGAAGGATGAATCTGCAGGAATCTTCATTTTAATTAATCTGTAGAGACAAAACTTTCCGAAAAGTTAAAAAAGTTCAAACCATGCATACTGCACAGCACTCTAATGCTCTACAGTCAGACACGTTCACACTGGAAAAATGACAACATGAAATGAGGAAAAAAGCCAGCATGAAATAACGTAGATTATGTAGAGTCACATTTCATGTTAATTTTCTTGAGTCTGGCTCAAGTTGATGTTCTTAACTAAACTCCATGTCTAATAATCTTTTGTGTGAGAGCTGATGCAGCTGAGAGTTCCTTCATAGTTCAGCTACTTAAAAATCAGGGGCCAGTTTTGTGCATAAACTGTGCACAACTCATTTCCACACATCAGATGTCTTCTTGTGCTAAAGATTGTGTGTACATCTTGAACTATCCGACCAGGCACACTGAAATGTGTGAAACTGTTAAAAGGAGTACAACTATTACAAAGCAAATCACTGTCCATCTAATCGTTATCCAGCCTCCATTGTGTGTCTCAGTGTCACAGGTTTTGTGGCTTTCAGGGACGTCTCTCCAATAAGTGCCACCGTTCCATCACGTACAATTTGAAAGACATACAAGTGGTTCTGTGTCCAATGTCTCTTTTCAGCTCTGCAATTTGTCACATTTTGAAGGTCCAAGTCTTTCCTTAACCTTTGACATGGGTCTCTCTTTTTTATGACAAGCCTATTATGCTACATAAAAGGTTTTTACTTTAGTTGAGCTTCATTCAACACCGCTTTAGCCTGATTCTTTATCTTTCTCAGTTGCATACATTTTTCCACAAGCACAACATGAAGGATACTGTGCTTTTAAAAGGGTTTTTATGTAAATCAATGTCCAGTAGGTGGAATTTAACATTGGCCACTGCTTACAGGTGTGTGTAAGAATGTTTTATAAGTTCTCTTGTGTGGGGGACAGTTACCCAAATTCCACAAATGCATCAATAAATGGCCTCGGGTTTTGTAACAGCTAAGATGTGGATTCAAAGTCTTGGCAAAGTCTTTTATACAAAGATATGCACTTAGTGGGCACTTAATTAGGTACACTTATTATCATTTTTGGGGGGTTTTTTTGTTTGTTTTTTCATGCAGAAAATCAATAATTTTCATGGCCTGGATTCAACAAGGTGCTGGAAACATTTCTCAGAGATTCTGGTCCATGTTGACATGATGGCATCAGAAAATGGCTGCAGATTCATCAACTGCACTATCATACTGCGAATGTCCCGTTCCACCAAATCCCAAAGGTGCTCTATTGGATTGAAATCTGCTAACTGGGGAGGCCAGTAGAGTTCACTGAACACATTGGCGTGTTAGTGGAACCAACATGAGATGATGTGTGCTTTTTGACATGGTACATTATCCTGCCGGGACCAGCCATTAGAAGATGTGTGTGGCCATAAAGGGATACACATGATCAGCACCAACACTCAGGTAGGTTATTTAACGATGGTCAGCTGATATTAAGGGCCACCCCAAGTGCACCTCCGTCAGCCTGACACAAGGCAGGATGGATCCATGGATTCACGATTCACAGATTCACTGATCACTGCTGCACCTTCTACTGTGGATTATCATAACTCACTTAATCAATCAAACATTTATCACATTGCTGTCGCCACTCTTATTAATTCTGCTATCATTACTGTAACATCTAGTATGAGTATTATTATTTACATACAGCTTGCATAGCTATATGTACTACCATTCCCTACACATAGTTTTACTGTTGATGTTTTGCTGCTACTGCTCTCTCTGCCTCTGTTCTGTTCTCTCTCTCTCTCCCACCCCTCCCACCTCCTCTCTCTCTTCCCCTTCTCCTTTTCCCTCTCAAATCCGACCGGTGCCGTCAGGTCGCCGCCCACCATGTGCCATGGATCTGTCCGAGGTTTCTGCCTGTTAAAAGGAAGTTTTTCCTCGCCGCTGTCGCCAAAGAGCTTGCCTGTGTGGGAATTGTTTCAATTGTTGGATGTAAATATGATTATAGAGTGTGGTCTAGACCTACTCTATATGTAAAGTGTCTTGAGACAACTTTGTTGTGAATTGGCGCTATATAAATAAAATTTGAT
>JAJHUR010086532.1:0-19416 GCA_027495735.1 Lutjanus campechanus
TGAGGCGACTGTGTCTGCTTTGAAAACACACCGACCGGACGATCACTCCTGTCTGGATACACAGCACCCCCTAGAGGATAATCCAAAACAGGGACTCCCCTTATGTGTGTGTGTGAGTGTGTGTGTGTGTGAAAAAGATTGAAAGGCTGTGTGCCTGTGTGTGTGTGCGTGTGCGTGTGCGTGTGCGTGTGTGTGTGTGTGCCTGTGTGTGCAATAAGCGGTAGGCTAGGCCGAGCTGAGAGGAAGACTCAGTGACTTTATACTCCTGATAATCTGGATTAAAACCCTCTGGGACAGCATTAAACACCGCCGGCTGGGCATTACACGCACACAGATACACACACACACACACACACACACACACACACACACACACACTATCTTTCTGTCTGTGTATTTCCTCTGCTAAGTCTGTGTGTGCACATTCGCGTGAATAAATTCAGGCTCTACATTTATCTTTTGATCTGAGTGTTGTAGTATTGAATGTTCACACCCATTTCATCCAAACCCCTCAATAAAAAGTGGTTATTTTTAAGAGTGAATCATCTCCACAAAAGCCTTTTCACTTGCACACCCTCTCTCGTGCCAAACACCCAAATCCTTTCATAAATATACAGCAGTTGACAAGGATATTCCAACTCTTATGAATGTGGAGCGATGGCAGCGTTGGATGAGATGACGGAGGGATGGAGAGTAGGTGGGCCCTGGCCTGCCTGGCCCAGCGGGGGTATTAGGTTTGATTGGATTGGGGCTGGGGATTTGTGTATTAAACTGAGATTACCATGTGATCCAGCATTTCGCAGGGAAATCCACACAGCAGTGTGAGGCAGAGCTTGCGGAGGGAGTCCGCTGACCTCCTGTGCACTGCTTGATTCGATTTGCTTCTCTGGCGTGCTGTGTTCTAGGTTCTTGAATTGTGTTGTTTTAGTTTTTAATTCATTTTGTCCTATTGTGTTGTTCTGATCCACTCTGTTCTACTGTATTCCAATCTATACTGTCCCATTTTGTTCAATTCTATTCTGTTCCCTATGTTTCAGTTTGGTTCCCCTGCCTCTATCCACTCCAGCGTGTTCCATTTCATTATGCTCAGTTCACTTCTCCTCTGTTCAATTCCATGTTGTTCCATTACTCAAGAACCAAATGCAGTCCATCCTGATCCTGCTGGTTCTGATTTTCTGATCTGATGCTCCTATCAGAAGGATGATACCATTTGTCAGTGCCCTCGAACACCATTACAAATCACCTCTGCAAAAATAAATGGGAAATAAACTTCTTTTTCTTTCACGGAGAGTTAGATCATAAGGTTGATACCACTCTCACGTCTGACCAGAACCGGTGTATGCAGAGCCAGCCGCAGAGTGGAAACAGCCATAGACAGTCATAATTAGTGGACAGAACATTTGTGATGTCACACATTTCTGAAGAATGAATGAGGAAATTAGCTACAGAGACCAAAACTGTTACTTGTACCAAGCTGTGAATCTGCTATTTCTGCTTTTAAGTTGGACATTTTAATATGAGAGTGTATAGGGATTGCTAGACTCCCATCTATATACCTACTATACAGATATGATTGGTATTGTTATTGTATGTGAGTGGTATTGTAACACCTGGGCCACAATTCCTGCCTAAGCCGCATGTGTGTGTTGTGGAACCTCTTGCCTTTTTAGTTTTGGTGCATATATTAACAGTGTAGAGCAGCAGCACAGCTCTCTTGTGTGTCATGTGTGGATGCAGCAACACTTCATCTAGAGATTGAGAGTCTTTTTTTCCATGAAGCACAGCGTTCTCAGCAAAAATAGACAGTGAAAATGATCTGTCGATAGTCATAACAACATCACACCTATGACATGACACCTTTGACAACAGTTTCAAGGTCTATATTTGTAGAATATTGCACAGACATGAAAAAAAATGTGAAGGGCAGTATTTTTCTGGCACGCTCTCTCATTTTCTATTGATAACAACTCTTCTTTTCAAAACGCTTCTGAAAATTCTTGTAGAAAGGCTGGGCCAGCAGTAACAGCACTGCAGCAGCAATGCTGTCTGTATGTTCATGTGTACATGTGCACAGCAATTCACCAAGATAACCTTCATGTACAGGTACATAAGAAAACTAATAAGTGTATTTTGTTTGTGGCTAGGTTAGATTAGCAGGAAGCAAACAGTGATCTCTTGTACCACAGTTTGACACTTTGTTGACCCATCAAACCACCCTGTCAACCTTCACATGTGAACCTTTGTGGCTCTGCAACAGTGAAAATAAACATATATTGTTGTTGGACCTTTACTAAAACTTGTGATTATGTTGTTTTTCTTAGGGGGACAGTTTCATAGTACATTAAATAATGCTAAATTAAAATCCTAAATCAAGAATCATTTACTTGGTTTAAACCACGTCTCACGGCCTCCAGGAGATGGAGTTTGCACAAGGTAAAGCTGCTAAAAATGACCTTGTTTTACGAATTCAAAATCCAAGAATAAATGTTCATGCTTAAACTAATCACTTAAGGTCCATTTAGTAGCTGTTTTGGGTCTTTCATACATATTGCATGAGCCTCATCAGCAGATGGAGTTTGCACAATTTTTTTTGTTTCTTTATCTGTTGATGAGGATAATATGACATGATTGTTTCCAAGGTGCAGAATAAACTCTGAATCTCAGTAATTACATTTTATTTATTATATATATGTTGCATAAAGCACAATTTTTCTGATGTCAGAATCAATTTGAGCTAAATCCCTAGTTGTCTATATGAAAACTATAAGTAAATGCAATAACAGTAGCTCAGTCGACTCATGTTCTTTACTTAACTCGTGATGCTTTTCATTGCTTTTTCATTTTCTATTTTCTCTGCTATATTATTGCTTATGTAATATGTTCTATAGAGCCACTTTTTGCTGTTGAATCATATTACTTTTGCTGCTGCACCAAACTAATTCCCCTACAGGGATCATTAAAGTTTCATTTTTCTTATCTTAAAATTCAAATTTAACTTTGAGTCCTCACACCTTCACTGCAGATTTTCGCACAGCCCCCACGCTCCCTGTCTCAGATTCAGAAAGAACCATGTTTGACTGCCAGAATGCACCATGGGACTGTGCACAATCTGCACATGTACTGTTTAATTCTGTTGATCTCCTCTCTCCATTTCCATCATTTTTGTCCGTCTGTACTGTTCTCTAACATACTCCTCTAATGACTCTCTAAAGTTGTGAGTAATCTGGTTAACCTGACCCCATTGTGAACTGTTATGCTGGAAGTCTCTGGCCTAATGCTTTTCAGAAATAGAAATGGCATTGTGCATCCGGTGTACTAATCTGTGTGTTGCGTCTGAGTCCACAAGGTTGTGTGCGAGCATAAGAGCCCAGAAAGATTAGAGCTCACAATGGAAATCAAAAGTCAGTGAAAGGAGATGTGTGACAACTCTGTCATAAGCCACAGACATGAATCCATAGTGTTTACAGTGGGTCAACCGTCCACCAGCCTTTATCCCTCCCTCCTCCTCTTTCTATGCACAGAGGTAGCAGTATTGGGCCTACCGAGTGGGTCATTGATTTTCTGTCAGCAATGCAAGGGCTGAAGGCCCATTAGGCTGGGACCAGACAGACGGACAGATGTGCACACAAACACACACAAACACACGCAAACTCACACACACAAAGTTAGGCCATTTGGTGTGCCACCACATGCATTCAAATCAACTCTGGTGGTAAGACTTAAGATATGTCTGCATGCATTTCCAGTGTTGCATTAGACCAGGCAGAGTTAAAAAGAGATCTGCAGCAATTTCGTATTACACGTCACCTCTGACACCCAGTAATATGAGTCTGTTTTGTCATTGTCCCACAGCAACTCATACAGAAGTTCACAGTGCCTGTTAGTGGCCGAAAGAGATGCACCATGCTTTCAGATAACTTCAATGTAAACCCATCTGTGGCTGTATGAGCACTGGGCTTTCGTTATAGTAGGAAGAGGGAGGGAGATATGGAAGAGGTGGGGTGAATGGATGGCTCAGACAAACACATGACTTATACCCAGGAGACAGGAGTTTGGTTCCCTTGAGAAACTAAAACATTATGAAAACTTTTAAGGTACATGACGTTACACGCACCACATGACTTGCTTCATGCAACGCAATGGTTTGGTAATACCCAGTATTACACATAAGTGACGTGTGGTCAGAAGTGTTCTTTGTTGCACTTGTAACTACACCCAACAAATTGAAAAAAGTCTATGCTTAAAATGAACTGAGTTGAAAAAAAGTTCATAGCAGTTCTGGATGGCTACACTCAAAGGTGGGGTGCATGGATGGGTCAAACTCTGGACTTTCACCCAGGTTAGTGTTGACCTATTTAAACTCGAGCAGAAAAGTTAACTTACATCACTTACATAAGTTAACCCAAGCCAAAATCTTTTCCTAAAACTAACTGAACTGTGATCTTTTCACAAGGTTAACCACAAGGAAGCTCCTTCTGACAACAAAAGGTAACCTGACAAATGTTATCACGTTTAAAACTCATAAAATGCTCTGGACTAAACAGCCTTAAATGACATGCAAAAAGCTTCAAATGTGTAAACATGACATGCAAAATGTACTTAAAGTAGCAGTAAGTGATTCTGGAGAAAGTTGATAGTTGAGTCTTGGGAAAGAGAGCCAACAATCAACTATCTTACTGACCTGTGATTGGCCAAGGTCTCCAATCATGAGGTGGTTTTCTCCCAGATGACTTGAACTACATTATGCTTAATGGTTAATAAAGAATTTTTGCCCGATGGCAGCAAAAATAAAATGCCTATACCAGCTTTAAAAGTGGTGTGCTATTTATATGCTATCCCATGATATCACATTGGGCGATAATAGAGAAGAGAAAAATTTGTACAAATGGGATAACGGCAGACACTTTTGGACACTCCTCAAAGGCATTCATGATTTTGCAGCTTGAGAGATACCACACCCTGCCTACTCTCACACCTTGCCAATCACTGCATAAAGTCGGTGCGATCGTCAGATTCACAGATTTGAAAAGTTGTAAAAATTGTCGGTCATGGACCCCCAGATCCTGACATCAGAGAGGATTGGTGGGGGAGGGGGACGTCAGGCACTCCCCAGTGATCCAGTAAGCACTTAATTTGAAGCATGGTTATGCCTTTATGAGCAGCAGATTTGAACAAGAAAAAAAAGCAACAAGATAACCCCTCATTTTTTTTCTCTCAACACAGCCAATTTGTGACAGAGGCTTTGTGTCAGAAATTTGTAATTTTCAAGCCCAAGCTGAGATACTCAAGGGATGTCACTTAAGTAATTTTCTCATACTCGATAAAGCTCCCTCAAGGACCACAGAAGACCTTACACAGCTATTTTGACAGGCTGTGTGGTACTTCATGTGACTAGTCATTCGACTTCGCCATGTAAAACCCCTTTAAGTCTGTGTGAAAATCTCAAAATATTGCATGCTTGCTGATTATTTAATTGTCCTAGTTATGTGTAGAGTATTGTTACATTCTGCATTACGTCATTAGTCTTCTCTAAAGTTCAAACACTTTCTTTTTCACTCTCCCACTCTGTGAAGGACATTTGGTTGATTGATGGTGGTCCAGGCGTTTGTTAAGAGGCTCCAGGTGGAAAGCTGTTATCAGCTGTAGGCCACAAGATTACCTCCAGCAGCTTTCTGCTCCAACTTTTCCCTCCTAAATCCTCCCATTCACAAGCTGCTCCCAAGACACACAAACACACGCGCGCGCACACACACACACACACACACACACACACACAGACGTGCATGCACAAGCACAGTACTTCATAGACTCTTGCAGACAAACTCACATGCATACAGAGATACAGATGGCGACATACACCCACAGAACAGATTTTTTTTTCCTTTGATGATTTTCCACCATATTTCATACTCTCTTTGTCTTTGTCTATCTTGTTCCCCCGTCCCTTAAGTCAACACTTTTAAGTCAACACAGCAATGCCGAATGTTCACTCAAAAGAAGACCTCCGACTAGCACACTTAGGTCCATGTATTGACCCTTGGATTCAATTTGCCATACCTGTATCTGTCACTCTGGCTGATCTCCAACTGTTTGAGCTGCTAAAATATTAACAAAGGGTATTTTCTGTCTCGCTCTTTGAGCGGTGCTCTGTGGCAGGTCTGACACCAGAATATGAGTAGATGTTAACACCTTTAAAGAGTTTAGCAGCAGCAGCCCCAGCGAGAGTCAGTGTAGTGACACCTTTCACCTCCGGGCTGCCTGACAGGCTGGTTCACTGCCGTGCTGGAGAAGTCAGGAGTGTTATCCTGAAAACCAAGCAAGCACAAAGCAGGAAGGAAAACAACAGTGTTATCTACAATATACTGAAGATTTCCGCAACGCTTTCTATGAAGCCCATGTTATAATAAATCATAATGCATTATAAATATACTTACAATGTGCTTACAAATGCACTTAGTTATAAGCAGTCATAAATATATTTTCATAAGCATTTACAACAATAATCATAACCCTTTATCATGCCCTACTTATACTTCATTATGCCCTGCTTATAGCAAAGTATAAGTACAGCTGTAAGCAGTCATTAACATTCATAATTCTTTAAAACAATAATTATAACACATTATGACACCCATGTCTATAATGCACTATAAATATACTTAGAATGTGTTTTACTAGTATTATATAGTAGAATAGAATAGAATATTCATAATGTTTTATAACAATAATCATAACACATTATGACACCCATATCTGTGATGCATTATAATGCACTATAAACATGTAGCGCATTATGCAGTACTTATAGCAATGTATAATTATAGTTAAAAGCACAGTTAATATTCACAATGTTTTGCAACAATAATCATTTATAAAGAGTTTTAGAATGACTTATGAGAGCCAGTATCATAACACTTCATAATTATAATTAAATTATATAATATTTCTATAATCACATTGCATTATAATGTAATTATAATGCATTATAAAAATGATTATAATCTGTTATAATTAGTTATAGCTATAGCTAGAAACATTACATTAGTGACATGTCCATCATATAGTTGTTCATCATCAATACGTTGACAACATTTTGTGTACTGCATAGATTGCAATCGTTCTCACTTTGAGCACTTTGACCACTTTGAGCAGCTTATAATCACATTATAACTAATTATGGTGCATTAAATGTAATAATGTAGTATTGAAGTATAATGCACTATTATCCTTGCCAAAGAAATGTCAGTGAGTGATTGGAAATGATGAAGTATTATCATAATCGACCTCATAAGTCATTATCATGCTTTATATTGTGTTATGATTATTCTTATAAAGAAGCCTGAACATTTACAGTATGAGTGCTTACAATTATAATTATACATTACTATAGGCACAGTGTAATGCATTTTAAGTGTTTCCATAATGCATTATAATGCATTATAGTCATGGGCTTCATATAAAGTGTTGCCAAGATTTCTTCTGAAAAACTGGTAGTCTTTTGTCAGTCAAGTTAGATTATCTGTTTTCATCTTCTTTGTCTTTTTGCACAAGTCATTTGTGTCACTCGATTTTTTGGTATATTTTGGATTTACTGTAAGCTCCTCACATAATGTCGCTTCCAGCCTTGAGGAAGTGAAGATAGAGCGGCTTTTGTTGTGAAAGCAGGCTGTACAAGCTCGGTTTGGGTTAGGAGGGAACAAGCCAACGGGCTGGCAGAGACACAGAGCGGCCCTTGCAGGCTGCTAAAGGGCATAATACAGGACCTGCAGAGGATGGCAGCAAGATGGATCCAAGGGCTATTATGCAGGCAAAGGAGATAAAAGCAGCCAAGTTGAAAGACAAAAGTGCTATGAAGTCAGAGGTACTACTGTGTGAAGGATGAAGGTGACTGACAGTGTCAAAGGATAGAGGGAGCGGCAATGCCTCAGTAATTAAAGAAAAAACAAGACATAAAAGGTGTTGTGCGAACAGCGCTAAAATTAATCTGTTCAGGTTTAACAGTTGTCACCACTGTGTTCTGTGTTTTGATTTGTCACAGGGACAGGGTTGGGACTGAAGACAGATGTTCAGGAAGGTGAGAAAAGAAGTGACCATTTCATCACTTCCTGCAACATAAATTCAGGTGTGTTGTATCACCACTGTAGAAATGCTTATGTTCTTCTGAGCAACCTCAACATGCTTGTAATCACTATATACAGACTTTTGCAGTCATTTATGTACATTGCATTTGCTCCATAATGTGGTATTGGACAAGCTGGTTTACCTCTTATTATAGCCACGCTAGCTGCCTGGTTCTGGGGATGACAACAACCGTACCTGCAAGCTGCAAGCTGCAAACTGTGATGGTAAACCTGCTAGGAGGAGCACATCACAATAAAAAGACTTGTAATTTCCTTTTGCAAACAGGTGGGACAGTGACTGAATATTGTCATGTAGATCTCACCAGGCTGGGGCTCTTATCAAAAATGTCATGTTTGCAGCAGATCACAGCATTACTAGTAAAGTTACAACTTCCTGTTGGTTTTGTATACATTATACTTGTGCCTCCTGATTTTCGTGCATGTTGGTGAAACGTGCCATAGGGGCTGCTTCACTGAAATTTTGTAGGGTGGTTACAAAACGCACAAAAAACACGAAAGGCCTTATGCAGTGTGAGTGTTTTGTTTGTCTGTTCTGGGCTACTGTACAAACACGGTGGTGCAACATGGCTGATGACTGATGACTGTGTCTGTAGATATAACGACTCATTCTTATTTTCAGTTATTATACATTAATGAAAACGTCGTTAAGATTATACGTAAGTAAGCCTTGTGCGTCTCATATAGCTGCGGATGAGTTTTAATTGAAGTCACTTGAAAGCCCAGGGCAGCGCATACAGCTGCTAACGGCTACCTTTGGGCGTGACAAAATGTCAGTATTTGATGTCAGTATCTGGGAATGAGAATCAGTCATAACAGACCGCGAGAGCATCAGTCCTAATGACTTTCATGATCCCCTGACTTTTCCTGGTGCAATCCATCAAATAGTTGTTGAACTATCGTTTTTAGTGAAATATTATTGGATGGCTTGCCATAAAATTGGGTGCAGACAGTCATGTTCCCCTCAGGATGAGTTGTAATGACTTCGTTTATGACCGAACACCTGCAAACCTAATGACATTCAAATAAGCCTCAGCTGTACTTTGTGTTTAGTGCTAATTAGTAAATGTTAGCATGCTAAAGTGAGACGGCAAAGATTATGCATGTTACACATCACCACTGTCATTTTGAGTAAGCATTTTGCTCCAAGTACAGTCTCACAAAACTGCTGGCATAGTCTTGTGATCTCTGTGAAGAAACAGAATTGACTATTTTACATGTTGGCATGGACTACTTCCTGAGAGTTGATGGGTAGAAACTTTTAATGCTACGATGAATCTTCTGTAGACCATCTCATTTTGGGAAGCTACAACTTGGGAGGCCACATCTGTCACATGGAGGCAGCCCCTAAAAAGGGACAGGGTGTCTGTATCTGTCCCGCTCCGTCTCATTTGCATGCTCTCCACCCCTCCACCCCTCATTGCACCGTGGCACTTCTGGGTCAGCCTTCTATCACGACAACAGGCAGCGGTTCAAACTTGGAGAAAGACCGAGCACAAGGAGGGAAGAGACAAGAACAAGAGAAAAAAACAAAAACAAAAAAGAGTAGACGGGAGTCAGAGCGAGGCAGAGAGGGGGATGGATGAAGTGAGAAGAGGAGACATACGGACGGACACAGTCCAACAGACGGAGAGCTATGGGGACATTTGGAGGATACATGAGGCAGTTATGAACCTATTTGGTTTCTTCTACAGGAGCGCCCGAGTGTCACTAATGGCAAAGTAGGGGCTGGTAAACACATTTCTGTGACGGCACGACACTGCTGAAAAAACAAATTAAACTCTCTTCTCGCATTTCACACCCTCTCAACCCTTTTCTCTCTATCTCCCTCAATTACTCATTTCTTGCCACTCTGGTTTTCCATCTTTGTCGCTCTCTCTTCTCTCAGTGTTTCTTTGTCTGGCCATCTTTCTCTTTCAACCCATCCTTCTGTCTTGCTTCTGCCTTTCTGTCACTTCCTCCTCATCCATTGCGCAGCTCGTTCTCTCTCCTCTCCTTTCCACTGTGTACACCCAAAAATGAAAAACAGGGCCATATGCGCGGGGACAGCGAGCAGAATTGCGCCCCTGATGTTCCTGCTGAGGCAGTTAAGCGTCTCTCTGCAGGCCGCGCCCACTTCAGCCCTGCCCAGGACATGTGGACAGTTGGCAAGCACTGCAGTGCCGAACAACACGGTGGCTGCTTCCTGGCTGTGTGTACTGTGATGAGACTGGGAGTGTAATGAAGCTTCTGGGTCCTTGTGTAGACTCGCTACCCCGTGTACAATGGCTGTCTGAGGTGCTGGAGCAGAACTGAAGAGAGGTGTGTGAACTCCTCTTGCAAGAGGACAGAGGACGATGTGGATGAGATGGAAATCTGTATGCAAAACTTTCATGAAGGATGACTGACATGACCTGTACTCATAAGCACACAGATACACACACACATTAGGAATTGAATTTAGTGTAAGGGTGCATTTCCTGCTAGCCATTGCTAACTTGTTGCTAGCTGCTATAACTTCTGGGAAAACATATTATATGTCGAACACGTCAGAGTGAAAAAGGAAATTACTAGACGGAAGGTGAAGCCTGAGTCATGTCAGATAAATGCTTATCTGCTGGTGGCTGGTGATGGGGGTTGTTTAAAATTGGAGATAACAACTCCCACAATCCCACACTACCTCACAACACCATCAAACAACATCCTTTCTCATTGTTTAGCAGCAGAATTGTGCATTTAACAGATGACTATCAATGTAACTTGAATTTTTAATTAAACATTTGCATGTAGATGCTGAGAAGTTACAGTATGTTTTGTTTTTGAAACATTATTGGGTGATTTTCAAACCTGGCAACCGACTAGGATGCAGCAGACTAACAGAAGGCCAACACACAAGGCTCCTATATGGAGGGACATAATCCAAAAATAAAAATCTGTGACAAGTAACATGCAGCTCCATCCCTCACTACATGTCCCAAAGGTACATGAATGTGTCTTGATAGCTAACTTACCAGCTGGTCAAATAATAACCAGAAAGCTCATGTTAAGTTTAAGCTCCCTTTGACTTGGTTTCTGTTTTCACTTTAGAGCCATTTAGAGCTATTAAGGCCGTGGATGATATGGAAAAATGAGCAAAAATGCAGAATATTCATTGACGATTTTTCACATTCAAATCTTTGAAGCTCAGGCCAACACACATATCCACATTCCGTGGATTCCACCGGAAAGTAAATCTATGCACCGTCACAAAAACATGGACACTTCAAGCAGAAGCAGCGGTAGCAACAAGGTCATTTTCTATCTTTTGAGTTATAAAAGAAAAAAAATGACATACCTGGGTACACGGATTATTGAGAAAGAGAGGAGAACTTGTTGAGTTTCACTGCTCACTTCAGGAGCTGAAACTGTACCACAGCTGCCTCAGAATGTATTTCAGGATAGCATCAAGTCTGAAGAGGCAGAGGAGAGCCGATTGACCCAGAGCAACGCTAGTAGTAGGTAAGATTTATTATATGATGTGTAAAGAGTTTCAGCTGTGCGTAGTGCGCATTTGGTTCGCACATATTCTGACAGGAGGGGGGCCGGTTGGATGTTTAAACAGATATTTTCGTAGATTGTTGAAGCTTGATGTACACACCATCATACTGAAGCTTATTTGCTATTCCTCTCCACATGTTGTCTTTGAAACGATGTTTTTTCTTGTTTTATGACATAAAACTGAGTCCTGTGAAACATGTGTGAAACAAACGGTCCACCATGTTGAATGATTTGAGTGTGACATTGTCAACAACATGTAGTTTGATTGGTCAGACATGTTTATGTTCCTACATGAACAAAAATTCTGGTCCAAAAAACAAACAAAAATTCACCTTGGTCCCAAAAACATAAAAGCTGCAATATTGCTCACAAAATTCCATCACTGGTGTGACAGCTTGATATACACAGGGTTCAGAAAATGTTATTAACATGTGAATGAATCACACAAAAAACACTACAGATGTGAATCCTGTATTATAATTTCAGAGCCCAACTCTTCATTTCTGAAGCTTCTTACAAAATGTCAGATATCAGTAATTTTTATGAAAATAAAACTTAACTGCTTATGACCGCTGTGTTAAATTGATTTAAATGTAGAAACTAGGGTAGATCATCAGAACTTCATATGACTTTGCTTGGGACTACTTTGACTTATAGTAGAGGTTCGACTCGGATTGTTTGACTCTCACCACAGTGACTTAGGACTCGCTTGAGACTTGAAGGTTAACTCTTGAAACTTGCGTGTGACTTGCACATGCGTGTCCTACTCCTGCCTCTGATAATGCAGCATAACAAAAAAGTGCTTATTACAGGCTCAATACATGCTTTAATTCATCCATTTCTGCATCATCAAACGAGTCCTTTCTTCTGTGGCAAGACGAAAAATGTCTTCAAAGTGGAGTTGTGGCATCAAATGAAACCTTGAAAGTCAGTGGTAGCCCCTCCAGAGACGTCCTCACCTTTCCTCGTAGCCTTAACTTGGGTTAAAATAATTTCTAAACACACAGTTTACAGTACCTCTTCCTGACCTTCACTTCAGGAGAGATTTACGCACATGTGTGCATGTGTCACTTCTCTTCACACTCATTGCCTGTTGTCCTTCAACATATCGATCGATGAGTAACATTTTCTTTCTTTCTTCCCTTCAAAGAGGTCAGAGCACAAGAGCTCAATTTGTTGGACACTCTGGCTAAAGCACTGGTAATGTATCCTCTGACCCTTGAAGTATTACAGAATAATTTAGTGTGCTTTCAAGGTACTTGGAGACTAATCTGCCATTTACTGAGTACTGGTGTTTTCAAAGAGCAGATGCTGCAGAGACAGTGTTTGGGCAAATTTTACAACGGTTGCACAAACATGATGACAGTAGAAAAAAGTTTAAAAAGTCCTTGCAAGTAGTTCTAGCATCAGAGTGATTTTTATCTTTTGTATTTCATCTTTCAACCCAGTGAAGAAGTGTGGTTTACTCCATCACCCATGATGATGTCCTATTTTAAGAATAAAATTGGATATAAGTACGGCTTTACCCTCGGGGAATAGGGTAAAAAAGACTTAAACTTATAGGTAAAACCATGAAAGTTCCCCAGCTGATTACTTACATTAAGACAATAATTTCCATGTTACAAGTTTTCTTAAAATGTATGTTTAGTTATGCAAATTATGCATTATCTGATTAAATATGTGTTTAATTGCATACATTTCCAGAATACAAATCTGAACATAAAAACAAGGTTTTGAAAGATGGAATTTTAGATATCTCTTTTTTTTTATCACTACATAAATTAGAAAATACTGTCAGCACCCACAAAAATATAAAAAAAAATTATGAATAAAATGTTATATAAATCAGGTAATGAATGATTTATGAACAAATCCCTTGTTAAAAAAATTCTGAATGTAGACAGGAATAAAACTACAGACACAATCACTGATCAGATCTTTAGCACCCTATACCTTACAACCTATATATAAAATATTAAAGTGTATAGGCCAAAACAAACACGTAAATGTGTGTTTTGGACATTTTCTTTTGCAGAATGCAGAAAGAAAGAGGAAGCAAAATTGAGCAGTGCAGAAAAAACACTGTCTTTGGTGTGTCTGGACTTAAATACTATCAAAATTTTATTTTCTCCTTATAAAATATCAATAGCACCCAAAAAATTTAGATTTAGAATATTTTAATATCACTTTTTTTGCTGTCCGCATATAAAGCTTTTATTATCGTGGATGCATTAAATAGACTATTCTGTCAGTTTTAAGTTATTATTGTAGCAGTCTTTGTACTTGCAGCAATGCGAAGGCAGCTGCCCACAGTTGGGCCCCAAAAGGCCTAAATTCACTCTGTGTCAACTGGTTGAATTTAATTAATCATAGTTTATTGCAACAGAAGTTGTATTACATATTAACAAAGGTGGGCCAAACATTAGTACATATTCTTGTGACTGTAACTTGTATTGGGCCTTTGTTTTATGGCCTCAGTTATATTAGTTTACATTTTGCTCACATGGTTCATATTTCTGGACAAAGTTGCATTTAATCAAATGTTCCAGATCCTGCATATGTGGTTGGTTTCTGGGTCTCTGCATGTGTGCACTGAATGGAATTTGTAGGTGAGAGGGCGTCAGTGGTGGAATGTAACTAAGGACATTTACTCATACTGTGATTAAGAACAAATTCAAGGTACTTGTACTTTACTTGAGTTTGTCTCAGTATCTTTGTGTTAAACAACCAGGCCTTTTGTATTTGTAGTGTTGTGAGAGCTGACTGCTTACCAGTGCACCCAACTCTTTTTTTTTTTTGGCAAGCAAAAAACTTTGAATTAAGATCTGTCTGAGTCATGCTTTTGAGTCCTGTCACCTGAGGTATACCAGTTATAAACAAATATGTTTAAGTAATTAACTCAATTTTTCATAGTATTTCCATGAACACCATCTGCTAGTTCTAGGAAATGTTGTGAGTAAGAATTATTTGCTGAAAACTGCACAATGAGGAACTGGAACTGCAGCAGGTGGCGACGAACAGAAGGAAGCCGATTTTGAAGTTGGATGTTTCTCAGAATAACTTTAAAGTGATGTACTACTTTTGCACCAAGTTTAGCAGAAGATGCTCAAAAGAAAATGCAAACAAGTTGTAAGCAAAGTTTCATAAGGTATGAAATGTTTGCTCAAGTAAAGCAACATTATATTGTCAGACTTTAGAAGGGAGTTATGTGACTTTCCTTATGTAAGAAAAGGCCAAATCAAGGCTACAGTTTCCTTGAATTATTTCACTTAATTAGATTTTTCCCAGCCTTTGAATGTGAAAAAGAGAAAATTACCTTTATTTACAGCCGTGGATGACTGGCCACATGCTCACCATCACATAAAGCGTGATGTTATTGTACAAGAAATCCAAGTCACAATAGTGCTACTGTAGTAATGTGCATTAAAAATACAGCTCCAGTGCTCAATGAGGCCTTGTTTTGACACCACATTACACTAATGCTGACAGCGTGACACAGCTGCTATTAGCTCTTCATCCAGTCTCCCTCTCCTCTTCTCCATCCTGCTCTTTTCCTCACATCACACCCCGCATGCTTTCTGTTATCAGGAAAGGTGTCAGAAGAATGTGCTTAACACTTTCATCGAGCGGTATGTATGTGTGTGTGTGCCCGTATTTAGCGAGGTGACACTTTGGATCGACCATGCGCTGCTACGGGGGCTGGTGTCGGTGTGCTGGGGGTTGCATGGGTCGCTAAGTCACTAACTACTGCCGAGGGAAAGCCAGTAGGGGGTTGCTGATGTTTACAGGGGCCCTCGCTAACACCTATACAGAGCTGACAGCGTGCACGTGTGTGTGTATGAGCCGCTGTGTGTGTGTGTGTGTGTGTGTGTGTGTGCTAACCTCTTCCTGGACTTTAATTCTTCCGAGGAACATTAGTAGCAGACCAGAACACTCCCATCTGCCACTGCTCTGTCCTTCGATCTGCTGCACATCCTTTTTCCTCTCCTTGTTTAATCATCTCTAAGCTTCTTCTTCTCCACTCCCTCGCTGTATCAGTTTCCAATCAGTGACTTTCTTTTTATTTTTTCTTTCTTTTTTGCTTTCAAGGTCTCTTTTCTCTGGTTTCAAAGAGGTTTACCCACTCCTTTGTGTGTGTGTTTTTTTCCCATCTCCTCTCCTCATTCTGCCATTCTGCACTACCAGCCATTTCTACACACACTCAAACACATTTTCATACTTTCACTTTATGTTCATGCTTTAAAATGAAAGGGATAGTTCAAATTATTTGACGTGTGGTTGTATGAGGTACTTATCAATAGTCATAGTCAGTAAATTATCTGCAATTGAACCCTGTAAGTGCGCTCCTAGTTTGGAGAAGGAGAGGAGTACCAGTATGGAAGCTAAGCAATGTACTGCTGTACTGCTTATATAAGCCAAATATCTGCAAACCAACCAAACTCCACAGGTAAAATCAGCCATTTTACCTTACAGATCACAGGAGTTGCTGGTCTACCATCACGTGTATGGAGTGTGGTTTTAAAAGGAAATTTAATCAATTCCTACTGGGGAATTATATCGACCCAAGACAGCATACAGACAACCAATGCAAAGGTGAGCAATAAAATTTCTAATATCTACTAATTCTGTGAACACTGCAAACAAAACAAAATATACATGCAAATAAATCAAAGGAGCAAACAAAAACAGAAAGAAATAATACAGAAGGCTCTCTCCCTATTCAGTGTATAGCTGCTGTCAGTGTCTTTGGCTCACTGTGTGGACCAGCACTGCTCTTCACATCCAACAGTTCAAAGGTAGATTAAGTAAGTGAGACTTAACTGGATGAGGGGTGAAGTGCATGTTCACCCTTCTGCTTTCCCACGAAGCGTGTCTCACTCTCTCCTGCAGCAGCTTGCAGTGCGTGTCCTGAGCTCTGCCTCTCTCGCTGTCTCACATGTGACTCCTGTGGATGCCGGCTGTCCTCCCAACTGTTGCTGTTGCTCAGTTTTGCGGAAGTCACACAATAACACAAACAAACTAAGAGAGGACCGGCACCTCCTATCTTCTGTGAGGTAAAATTATACTACTTTGACACTTATTTTAATTAGCACATTTGTACAGGCTTTGTACTGCCTTTGTACAGGCAGCTAAACTGGGTAAAAATAGACAACTGATCCTTTTTCCAGTAGACGAGTTTGCCCCTTTCTGTTTTTTCTGACATGCGCTCAAAAGGTGGGACTGAATTCATTTGTGCAGGAGAGCAGAGAGAAAGAGGCTTTTAACAGTGCCTGTGTGTTCAGCTCTCAGCACTTTTGCAGCTTCTAACTAAATCTCTGTGGTTTAAAGTTTGGTTTGTCTCCTATATGCTTTCAGCTGTATAAGAGTCATATTAAGTTACTGCTGATGAAAACCCAACATTTCCTGATTTTGCTGTTTCATAAGAAAAGCTTTGAGACAACAAAATATCAGGGGAAGAAGTTCTAGGAAATGATTGTGTTTATCCTCAACATTACAGCTGCTCAACCCAAGACAAGCTCGTCATCGGTTAATTACACACCATCCAGCAGGGTGAAGACTCTGCTGTGTTGGGCTGATGCACAAAGTCATACCAGGCCGAGCCAAGCAGCACGTGTGTACAAGGAAAAGGGGAAAAACAGACACAGATAGAGGCGTCAAGCTTTCATTGCTTCTGCCAGAAAGGGGACGAGAAAAAAAAGCGTGTGCAATGTTTCCATTACCACCAATCAAAGTTGGAGCCGATAAATACCCATGACCTCTGCAAAGTCATTTGAACCAGGAGTGAATGTCAATTATACCCTTTTCCATTTAAGACCAAAGCCACATGTGAGTGTGTGTTAGTGATTTTTTTTTGTCCAGAGTCAAGTTTGTGTTATTGTGTGACCTCTGTGTTTTAGTTCGGGTTTACAGAAGTCACACAATAACACAAACAAACAAACAGATTGAGGCAGCGGTCGATCATTCTGTGAGGTGCCTTTTTCTGACGTTGCTAATGGAGTTTGGTTGAAAGAGTGTCATATTTGGTTTAGGTAATAGTGGTTTCCTGTCAGAAAAAGGCTTTCTGACAGCAGAATAAAGTGGTAGAAATATTCTTAGTAGTGTAAACTTAAACTGATATAGATTTTTTTTTTAGGTGGACCTTTTTTAAGTGGCCCCATCCACAGCAGTTCATTGCTTCTCCAAAGCAGGGACGTTCCAATTGGCATCTGTTGTAAGTTGTGCGCTGACTATCATTAACAACCCTACATCAAATAATCCAAACTGTCCCTTTAATACTTTCACTTTATGTCACATTTTAAACTTAAATGTTAGATGATACGACACCGAAAATGCCACCACTGGTGAGACTCTCTTTGTCTCTGCCTTTCTGTCTAAATATTTGCCTGTCTCACTGTTTCTGTTTCTTTTCCCCTCTTTCACACACACACACACACACACACAGACCGCTGCCTCCGATGTGGGGAATAGTAAAACTGAACACAATAAACGTTATCACAACAGCCACTGAATTCAGAGAGATAAGAAATTCATTAGGCGCCAGCTTGCTAATGACGTGCAAAGAGATGAAATTATGGCAAGGACAAAAAGGATGTAAGAGACAGGAGAAGGGGAGGAAGGAGGGGAGGAGGTGAAATGAAAAAGGATGTGCAGGAGAAAATGTTCCCCAGGATGGCGCACCGTATCATAGCGCGCCAGCTCGATTGGCTTGTGACCTCTGCGAGTCAAAGAATTAAACGAGGCCTCATTCATATGACAGCACTGTTGCTCCCTTTTTTTTTCTTTCCCAGTTTGCGTTTCTTCCTCCGTGTCTGTCTGATATCATTCGCCAAACACCACAGGGAAATCAAGGTTGAAAGTCAAAGCACTCATGCTCGCATTCTCTTACTCGGCTTACTGCTCACATGCTACTCAAGGTCACTCTAAGCGAAGGGCTCCCATTAACTTAAAATGAAAGTTCACAACCTTTTGCCTTGATGCAACGTGGGTAAAGAGGAGGTGAAACAGAATCAGGTGTGTTTCACGTTGAGGGCTATTATCCACCAGCATTTAGTGTCGAGAACAAAACACTACAGGTCCATCTGTGGCACATCAAAAACAGACTACCATAATCCCAATGTCAGTGCCTCAGCATGCTTAACATTCTCTCTATGACACACACACACACACACACACACCATCTGGTGCCAGTCCTGCCCCATGCTATAACCCCCTCTGCCCCGTGCTGGATTACCCCCTCAGTATTTACATCTTGCAAATCCAGCCGGCAGTCTCTGATAGGGGCCATCTGTAATCTGAAGGTTATATTTGCAGCTTGTGTGTGTGTGTGTGTGTGTGTGTGTGTGTGTCGTCCTGTAATTTGTTCCCGCTCAGCGCAGGGACAGTATCAGCGTCCGCGACATCTGTTCAACACAGGGCCTACACAGCAGAACTGAGCACATCATCTGCACCGCGCAGCACAGGGATGATGCACTCACACACACACACACACACACACACACACACACACACACACACGCATACTCGCACACACACATACTCACTGCATCCCCTCCCACACGCATACTGTATGTGCATCCATAGAAGTAAACAAACACATGCACATACATATTGAATTGATGTCTTTTTCAGCTGTTATAAAGCCTTTAATGTTTTTTTCCTCCTTTGCAGACTCTCCGTTCTTTGAAGGTTCCTGTTACCATTGTTATTTCTGTTTACTCTGTTCATACCTCATCTATTGCATGTCTGCCTGTCCTGGAAGAGC
>JAJHUR010086538.1:0-12240 GCA_027495735.1 Lutjanus campechanus
AAAAAAAAAAAAAAACTCATGTGGCTGAATCTTTACCATTTCACAAACACTAGGCAAGAGAAAAAACAAAACATATAAGGATATTAAAAACAATGAAGCTTTAATTTTTTTTAATGGCATGACAGACTTAAAGTGATATTCCACTTTGTGAGAATAAGCCACTCAGTATGTACTCACCACTATGCCGATGTGATGATGGGTGAAAGTCTTCAGTTCACAAAACAATCCTGGAATCCTGTTTTCTTGGAGAAACAGGGTAGCAGCCTCATCCAGTACAATGGCAGTGAATGGTGACCACGGATAAAACGTTAAAAAAAAGCACACAAAACCAACACAAAATGTCTCCATCCAGCTTGTGTGGTGTAATCCAAGTGTCTGCAAGCCGTGACATTAAAAATTAACCGCAAAAGATGCAATTTACGCCATGTTTTTAGCAGAAATGTCAGCTGTAGCATGTAGCCTGTAGGATGTAAACATGGCGTCGATCTCGCGAGACTTCCGCACGTGCGTTCATTAAGATATATACGAAGTCTTACGAAAGGTTTGCATCTTTCAAAATGTGTATAAATTTGATATCACCTGCAAGCAAACTGATCTTGTTGTCCACTGAAGATTGTGTCTTCAGACAATATGCATTGGAGGAAAAAAAAAAATGCAAATAGGTTAATTCAGCACATGCACTGCGATTTATCAAGCCCGAAAATAATTTTGGTGACTGTGACTGCGTTTATATATAATACGTTTGAAAGAAAGGTGTTAATTGGCCCAGTGTTGCGCACAGATGGCTGCTGTTATTGTGACGAGGAGGAGATGATCTGATTTCAATTAATTTCTCATGAGCTGTTTGGGAAATGCATTTATTTTTATTTTCACTCAATCACCCTTGACACATAAAAACACCATGATTAAACATAAATTTCTCCACACTGGTTGCACATGTCGTCATTTATACACTTATTCTTAGTTGATCACCTGCAAGACACACACCAACCAAATGTGCATTATGTTAGAATGCACACAAGAATTTAGTACTCTTTAGTTGTGATCTAACTAAATCAGGCCCTGAGTCAAGGAATTAGGAAGATAAAATCTTTTATGAGACACACACATACATATTAGTTATAAATATTCCAGCAGATTATTTAAAGAGCTCTTTTCAGCCCTCCCTTAACCCAAGGCCCAGGACAACTGACCCAGCGTGCCCCCCATGTCGGTGGCCATGTGGCTCACGACTGGTGACTGGTATTCCCTGAAGTTTGTTCAGTGACTCAGTGAGATGTTCTCTAGTTCCATTAATCATTGTTCCCCATCTGTTGTCCTGATTTCCACCAGCATGTCCGAGCACTCGTACACCAGAGGAGCCACTCTAAAGCTTGAAGAAGGAGCGGTCACCTGACAGCTCTGTGTGGTAAGGCTCATTTTTTGCTCGTTGCCTCGAGTCAAGTAACCCTCTCTCGTTATTTTCTGCTCAGCTTGTTGCTTCCATTTGAATAATAACTGAGTGCTACATCATAGTGATTCTCTGCAGATAATAACGACTGCTCCTGCTTTCCCTGCGATGACACATACATCTTTTCAGTTCATTTACATTGTTCAGACCAGAGCAAGAAACTTTTCTGTTTTTCTTTTTTTTTTGGTTATTTCTGTAAAAAAGGACATTTAAAGGTGAAATCTGTAAAATATTAACTGTAATAATTCATAAAATGACCACAGAGATCAACAGAGATGAAGAAAACATGTTAAGTACTAACTTCCCGAACATAAGCGCTGGAGCAGTGATGTCGAACTTTGAAATTGAGTCCAAATTAATGTCAAATCTTTGCTGAACAAGTAAATGTCTGTTTATGAGTCCAAAGAAATCAAGAGAGTTTGGCAGGCAGTGAGACAGGCAGACACTTAATTCAATCCAGAGTGTCTATTTTCAGAGCAGTGGGCTTTTGTTTTCAGGATAACGGACTTAACTTTAAAGTTTAATTTTTATCGTCAGTTTATGATGACGTGCATGTGTTGCATTCCCGCAGAGCTCCTGCTGTGTTCCTGCGGCCTGCAGCACGTCCCTGAATCTGGGGAGGAGGGGGTGGGGCAAAACGACTCGTTTCAACCACAGATCACATACTAAACAGGATATTAACCTATTGAATATACAGTCTGTGGCTCCATCTCACTATTTGGACTGCTGCACTCACTTTTGTACGCGCAATTGCTACATATAGTTTCTTTAGCATACTGGCTGTTTTATACGAGTTATGTATGTTTTTAGAAGACTACAATTCAGATTAGCATTGGGCAATCATTCTTTCCTCCTCATTCTCTTTCAGTCTCTCTCTCTCTCACTCACACACACACACACACACACACACACACACACACACACCCACGCACACACAACCTCAGTGTGTTGTTGAGCAAGATGAATGCGCCATCAGACAGGCAAAACCCCCGAGTGGAAAAACTGACTCTTATATATTCTGACATTTATAAAGGAGCCTTCAAACTAGTCATGATTTAATCATAGCTAACACACACACGCATACACACACACACACACACACACACACACACACACACCCCACATACGCACACGGCTATTTAATCATTGCCAGTGTACACTCATGGATGGTCCTCTCCCCTAACAAACACTAGTATTGCTTAATCATAACTAAAATTTATTATCACACAGACCCCCACCCCCTCAATACACACACACACACACACACACACACACACGCGCACACACACACACACAGACACACACACAAAGTATATCTGTAGCAAATATGGATTCTCCATGATTCCTTGATACTCATTCACTGTTCTCAGTTCTTGGGGAGGTCAGGATCTCTGATATGTTGATGTAACACTCACAAGGGCCACAGCATCTCCTCTTGTATAAATTCAAGCTTTTTCTGCAATATTTACACAACATATAGGAAAGTCCAACCATGGATGTAAGTTAAAGATGTAATTCTTACAGCATGTTGGCTTGTTGAATCATGACATTGTAATCACCCAAACAGTGAGGAAAATCAATTAATTTTAATGGATTTATAGGGATACAAGTGAGTGATTTATCATTTACAACAAATTATTAAATGAGAGTTCAATCAATCAATCAATCAATCAATCAACATTCAATCAATGTTGATTGATTGATTGATTGATTTGAATTGATTGTAGATATAAATAAAAATATATACAGGGGGAAAAAAATGGTTTATGAGCTGGAGTGCTAAGGATGAATTGAGCAGTCTCACAGCCTGAGGGTTGCTCTTCACCCTGGTGGCACAGCAGCTGATACTTCTGTACCCCCTGCCTGTTGGCAGCAGGGTGAGCAGGCTGTGGCTGTGGCGGGTACTATCTTTTAGTATACTTTGGGCTCTATGAAGGCACCTTCTCTGATATCACTGATGCTCAGTAAATGGGTACCAATGGTGTTCCTGACAGAATTTTTTCCCTCTAAAGTTTCCTTACAGCCATTTCTGAGCCTTCTTTACCAGGGTGGAGATGTTTAATGTCCATGACATGTTCTCTGTGATGTTGATTCCCAGGAATCTAAAACTGTTCACCGACTCCACTGATGTACACCGGGGTGTGCGTCTTTGCCTCCTTCCTTTGAAAATCAACAGTCAGCTCCTTGGTTTTGCTGACGTTGAGCTATAGGTTGTTTTCTGTGCACCACTCTGCAGGACTGTTGATTTCCTCCTGATATTAAGTTTCATCGTTGTTTGAAATCCAGCTGATGATGATGGCGGTGTCATCTCTGAACTTCACAATAGTTTTCCTCCATGTTGCGGACTGCGGTCATCAGAGTCTCTGGTGTTGAGCGCTAGAGTGAAGGAGATGAGACGGCCAATCCCAACTGCCTGGGGTCTGTTTATGAAGAAGTCCAATATCCAGTTGCAGGATGTAGCACTCAGACCCAGAGTGTTCAGTTTTCCAGTCAGCTTCATGGGGGAGATTTTGTTGAATACTGAGCTAAAATCAACAAAGAGCATTTTGATGTAAGTATTGTTTTCCTCAAGGTGAGTGAAGACTGAGAGGAGGGTAGTAGAGATGTAATCCTCTGTATGCAAACTGGTGAGGTTCCAGACTGGTTGGGATGCTGTTCTTTATGTGCTGGAGAAGCATTTTCTACAAACATTTATCTTAATGAGGATAAGCACACAGGGCGGCAGTCATTTAGACCAGACACTGCAGACTTTTTAGACTCAGGGACTATAGTGGCTGTTTTGAAGCAGGTGGGAACACTCTCCTGTGATGTGATACGTTAACTACTAGATGGTTGGCACATTTTGTAGCGCGTGGCCAAGGATGTTAGCAGGCTCAGCAGCTTCGCTCATATTTACTCTCAACAGGATTTGTCTCACATCTTCTGTGGATATTCTTTTTTTACGTAACAGGTGTTGAAAATTTACATTATTCAAATAAATAACACCGTAAAGACATTATTGCACTAAATAACACACTTTTTCGACATTATGCCACTAAATAACAAACTAGTAAGACTTACACTATTATAGTAAACCTGAAACTGTTAAAATGTACATTATTGAACTAAACAATAAAACTTTACCAAGAAAAAGTGCAACCTGAGTGCGTTTTATGTAAAATTAAAGTGCCTTAAATTAACATTAAAAAATGTAAAACAGGTTAAATACTGAATACAAGAATGTAACTTGATGAAAATGCAACATGATCATGAACTGTAAAATAATTAACATTATTGAAAAACAAGACTTATTTACTTTACCTAAAATGAACAATATTAACAATAAAAAAGTCCTTCCAGTAGGGTCAAACAAGGAGCCAATGCTCTCTGGCTAATAAATAGAGGTAGTTGTGCATTATTTTTTTTGTCTCACATGTCTGGGTCAGCTGTCGTGTCTGGGTCGGCTGGCATGTCTGGGACGGCTTGCATGTCTGGGACGGCTGGTGTGTCTGGGACATTTTGCGTGTCTGGGACGTTTTGCGTGTCTGGGACGGCTGGCATGTCTGGGACGGCTGGTATGTCTGGGACGGCTGGTGTGTCTGGGATGGCTGGCATGTCTGCGACGGCTGTCGTGTCTGGGACGGCTGGCATGTCTGGGGCAAATAGCGTGTCTGGGACGAATGGCATGACCGGGACCTCATTGTGGTACTCGCTGCCCTCCTGTGAGTCGCTCGTGAGCAGCTGATAGTCAGCATGGCCAAGTTCATCAGAAATGCAGTTATTGCTACTCGTGCCCGGGGGCTCAGACCCATCTTGGCCCGGGACGTCGACTGTGACCCTCCACTTGTTATAATAATACTGCTGGATTGGACAGTTTAAGTCTCTCAACAGTTACCTGTATCTTGGATGGAGTGACAATGTCCGTAGCAGCAAGTTTTCCTGGGGAGTCCTTGTTAGGACTGAAGGAAAGTTTCTTTTTTGAAAGAGTCCTTCTCTCTCTCATTACCCTTAGCTCTTCTGATGACATTGAGGAACTGGAGTCAGGCTCGTCGTTGTACACTGGCTCGTCATCCTCGGAGGTCGTGTCTGATGGGGTCTCGAACGACTCGTCCTCAAGTACTTTTTAAGGGGCCTTGCTTTTCTTATTCTCCATGTAGAGGGCCTTCAAGCGGAGCTGCCGGGTCTCGTAAGCGACGTCCTTCTCGGCGAGAGCGTCGCAAAACTTCTGCTGTGTTCGGGTCATGGCACATGGACCTTGCGACTTTGCGCCGCTCACTCTCAGTCAGGTGCTTGTCACTACGGATTGCACTGAAGCTCACTGTGCCCTTCAAGCCGGCGTCTGACCAGGCCAGGTGCAGGAAATTGAGGGCCTTCATTATGGATCCCCCAAGGGTAGTGTGGAAAATGTTCCTCGAGGCTGCCGCGGCGCTGCAGCAATTGCCCTGTGTGAGGTTTCCCAACCACGAGTACTCTGTGCTGTTGAAGACCAAAGAAACCTGACCGAAGGTTTTGACTGTCTTGTGCTCGTCCACTTGTATCTGGAAGCGCTTTCCCTCCATCCAGCTGTCAGCGTTGACCACATGTTCCCGGAGCATATTGGTGAGGACCACAGACCTGTGACCACTGATGATACAGAGGTAGCCCATAATATACCCCATGAGCTTCGCATGCTCATTCTGCAACCCATTCGTCTGTGGAAGCACGGCAAAAATTTCTGGAATCCTCCTCTTTGCCGTCTTCAGGAATCCCAACTCTTGGGTCGAGTCCAGCTTATTTTCGGTCTTCTTGCGCCTGACCTGCTGTTGACGCACAACGACTTGGCTATGGATCTCCGCCTGTAACCTCTTGAGCTCGTACAGCACCCTGCCTATGTCTGTTGACTTCAGCTTACTTTGCTGCAGGAAGGAGTGATCGATGTGTTTGTAGAACAATCCCATCATATTCTTTATAGTCGTTGGCATGTAGCCCTTCGTCTTCAGGTAGACTGGATATCCTCACAGCTTGTCCATCCTAGTGAGGAACCCCAGGTCCATCTTTGTTGCGCTCTCTGGCAGTCCGCCGACCATGTACTGGCAGTACCGGAGGCAATGGCCAGCAGACTGCCGTGCATTATCGATGTCTTTGCGGCCTGTCTGAGCTCCCAGACGGAAGCTCTGAAAATTACGGATGACTTTTTCGTACAGAGTTCCAGGCTTCACGCCCTTCCTAACATGCTCACCCTTCTGGACCGACCTGGGTGTCCGTTGCAGCTCTTGGGACCTCCTGCCACCAGAGTTGACCTGCTGGCGTTCCAGCAGCGTGCGCTCAAGCATGGCAACCCTGCTGGCCAACTCGTCACACTTGCACCCGGACGTGGGGTCGGAGTTGCACTCCCGTCGGTTGGAGGAACTGGAACATCGAGACGTGGAACACTCTTCCACGTGTTCGCTGAGAGAAAGGTCTTTGGAGGACACAGACTGGGTGTCCATCGAGGTCGATGTTTCCCCGGGAGAAGTAGGGGCGGCCACTGCGGGGCTGGTGCTCGTAAAGTGCGGGCTGTGGGGAGCCACTGGAGCCACTGAAGGAGAACGGGTGGTGGCGATGGGGGTGGAGGTCCTGCCACAGGAAACGGGGGAAGGGACCTTCCAGGCGCGCTGACACACAAATGACGTCGATGTTGATGCGACGGGCTGTCGGGTGCCGTCACTCTCGTCCGATCTCAGGTTTGAACAGATGCCTTCATCTGTGACCGTGGCTTCCGAGTACGATCCCTGGGTTTCATGTGCGGGGCTGCTGCTCACGGGACGGATGGGCCTGGAGCTACTCGTGTCTCGGACTGGCACATGCCCAACGGTCCCTCACTCTCTGACTCGGTGGACATTCCGAGATTTGAGACAAGCGGCGGGAACAGGTCTGACTCGCGCAGCTCAGTGAACTCTCTGGTGATTGCCAAACGTGCATGCAAAGTGTGCCATGGTTCTTGCATTCCCATATTTCATAAGGAGGGCAAACTCGTCCTTATTTGGGATCATGTGACTGACCGTTAAGTGCTGCTTGAGGTTACTGTATGTGCGGTAGCACATAGCGCACAGTTTATGCGGCATCTTTCTTCAAAACCCAGAGGTCATATGTTTCACCATAAAGTTCATCCCAACACAACTTGAGCCAGCTTCACCTGCCGCTGCCGTTGCAGAAATGGCCAAGAAGCACATTCAGTTCGTCCCTACACGACTTGAGCCAGCTTCAGCTGCCACCGCCATTGCAGAAATGGCCGAGAAGCATTACATACATCAAGGTCATCCGTACACCTGTTGAGCCAGCTTCACCTGCCACCGCCGTTGCAGAAATGGCCGAGAAGCAAATTAAGGTCGTCTATACACGTGTTGAGCCAGCTTCACTTGCCGCAGCCGTTGCAGAAATGGCCGAGAAGCACATTAAGGTTGTCTGCACACCTGTTGAGCCAGCTTCACCAGCCGCCGCCGTTGCAGAAATGGCAGAGAAACATGTCAAGTTTGTCCGTACACCTGTTGAGCCAGCTTCACCTGCCACCGCCGTTGCAGAAATAGCCAGACAAAGCTCCTCTGTGGATATTGACAGAGGCATGGCGAGTTTATTTCTATAACATCATTCAGACACAAGGCAAGTCAAATGATTCCTTGTAGAACCTTTTATAATAGTTCCACTTTCAGAGAGTTCTTCTTAGAGGTCAACATAAAGTGTTATACCTAGAACCATCTGTAAAAAGTTTCATACAGAACCCCCTATGAGAGGTTGCACAGAGAACCCTGCAATGGTGTAATGGTTCCACCCAGAACCTTCTCTGGGATTTCTCTCCAGAACGTTGCTAACAGCAATGGTGCTAACAAGAACATACCCAGGGGGTTCTACCGAGAATCTATTTTTATATTCTAAGGGTTCTATCTAGAACAGAATTAGGGGGTTAAACTTGGAACCTTTTGATATTCCAAGGGTTTTATCTAGAACCCATCCAAGGGCTTCTACTGACAACCCTTCAACAGTCCAAGGGTTCTATCTAGAATCCTCTCAGGGAGTTCTATCCATAGCCTGTTTATGATACAGTTTTTGAAGGATTTCCAAAAAGTAAGACAAAGATAAGAAGATAAGTACCATAAGACAAGGGGCTGCATTAAGAACCCTTTAGATTAAAAAAAAAAAATTCCTTGACAAACCTTTCCAAAAAAGTGTTCATCAGAAGGAAAAGGTTCTGAGTAGGACCTGAGCCTTTCAAGAAGAACTGTTTTAGAAGCCTTGTTTCTAAGGGTATAGATAAAACCTCAAGACAGTAACGTGACGTAATGTAACATAACATACTTTTACTAAAAACCATGATCTTTTCCTAAATCTAACCGACAGTTTTGGTGCCTAGACGTAACCAAACTGTGACCATTTCATGTTAAAAACATCTTCTGGCAGCGTCTCGTACGCATGCCAAAAGTATACCTTGTATATCAGTGATAGACGACAAGGAGCTTGATAAAGCAGCGTCAGTATTTGACGACCTGCACTGAGATGGGGTTGTGAGGACATGATCAAGTAACCTACAGGTCTGTGCGGAGGGTCAGGGAACACACACACCCATTCCCAATGGCGATCATTTAATCATCGGTCTACTGTACATGTTTTAATATGGCAGCTGCAGTGTGAGCACTGCGATGACAAAGCAGCTCTACAGCTGAAACAACCGCTGTCATGTCGCATCAAAGCAACTGTGACATTTTACCCCATTTCATTCTTTAATGTCGTTTGGACTGTGCTCATCGTGAGTGAGGGGGCGGGAACAGAAAATGCCATGTTCAACACATCCCGCGTTCATATCGCTGTGGGGAAGCCTTTTCAAAACAGGTACTCTGTGTATCTGTGGAGGGCGGCATGGGGAAGGAGAATTGCATTGTGGGATTTCACTCCAGACAAAAACAGACAAACACACTGGCAACACACAAAAAGGAAACAGAAAACTAAAGTGTCATACACTCACATGTCCAAACACACACACACTGTTATTTTCCTTGGACTCGATGTGTTTGTCACTGTGAAATCAGATAAAGTCACATGGGTGCCAGGGGTGACAGGGAGTTTTAGCTGTGTGTGCATGAGTGTGTGTTGTAATGCGTGTTTATCGTCTTTCCCTCCCCCTGTGTGTGTTCAGAGATGACTAAGCTACGGCATGTCTGCTCAGACGCTGGCTCACATCTGACTGTTTAATGCCTCTCTGCAGTCTTTCACCACTCGTCTGTCTCCTCCTCCACTCTTCTCTCACCTCTGCGCACCTCTCTGCCCCTCTATTTTCTCATCCCTTCTTCCTCTTTGTGGTCTCCTGGGATTTTTTTTTCCACTGAGCTCCACTGCTGCTGATTTCCTTCCCTTTGTTTCATCATCCTTCGTCATCCCTTATCTTCCGCCTGAGTGTTTCCTCAAGAAAACACAACTGTACATGAGCACAACCGTTCTGTAAAACTGTAAAAAAAAATAAAAAAATGTAGGTGTTAATATGCAGGCTTGAGGAGTAACAGATCGCATGTAACAGGATCATGTAATCTGGATACAAAAAGGTAACTGTATTATTACTGTTAAAGATTTAAAAAATGTAATCAGATTACAGGTACATTTAGTAAAAATGGGGATTTGAAATAAAGAACAATATACTACCATGCACATTGTGCACACAGTTGTCAATTTAATATCATGGCCTCAAGTGAAAAAATGCACAATAAAAGAAGGAACAGCTGGATAAACTAATAAACCTAATAGCCAACATAAAACACTTAGAGCTGCAAAGATTAATTGATTATTAATCGACTATAAAATTAGTGTACATCTATTTTGATCATTCTGGTCCATAAAATGGTTTGTCCACTACTCAAAAATATTCAGTTTATTGTCAAACAGCTAAATTAAAAGAGAAAACAATTGACAGATTACTTGTTAATGAAAATAATGAATACAAGAAAGATCTGAAAAACAACTCGTTTTAAAATGGGTTCAGTATTGAGGGAGGCGGATGCAAGCGGCAGCAGCGAAACAAGTTATAATGGTAGATATGAGGGCAAATACAAGTTTGTGCATTAAAAGTGCTTTTTTTTCGCCACAGTCTGGCTCAGATCGCCAGTGTAATCTCTGTCAAAAGCATGCAAAGCGTCTCTCTTACCCTTCACTTCCTCTGGGCTGTGTGACGACATCTCGCAGGACTTTTGTTTGTTGCTGGAAGAAAACAGAGGAGTCATGCTGAGAGCCGGTCAGAGCAGAGTTGGTAAATGGTAAATGGACTGTATTTATATAGCGCTTTTCTAGTCTTATAGACCACTCAAAGCGCTTTCACAATTACATCACATTTACCCCATTCACACACACATTCACACACTAATGACAGGTGGCTTCTTCTTCTACAGAAGACCCAACCTGTACATCAGAACTCATTCACTCACATTCATACACTGGTGGCGCAGCACCAGGTGAAGTTCAGGGTTCAGTGTCTTGCCCAAGGACACTTCGACATGTAGACTAGAGGAGCCGGGAATCGAACCACCAACCCTTCGATTGGGAGACGACCCACTCTACCACTGAGCCACAGCCGCTGGTTGTCCCAGAGTTCAGTTGAGTTTTACTGCATCGACTGAAAACTATGGTTCATGTTTGTGCTTATCCGAATTGCAAGAACAGGATGTCGCGCAACACCCTGCACAGCTTTCATAGGCTGCCTTTGTCGGACGGCGAGATGCTGAAGTTGTGGCTAATTGTGCTACAATTGGATGCTAACACTCCTGTTCAGACACTGCGCTTTGCAGACCATCGGGTCTGCAGTGCACACTTTTCCCAAGATGACTAATGCCAGCCCAAGAAGAGAAGACATCCAATCCCGAAACACTTCTTCCTCAAGAAAACGGCTGTCCTACTTGTTGCAACAAAGACATTCTTCAACAAGCGAAGATCCTGCGAGATGTCGTCACACACAGCCCAGAGGAAGTGAAGGGTAAGGAAGATGCTGGCGGTCTGAGCCGGACTGTGGCCAAAAAAAGCACTTTTAATGCACAGACTTTTACGGGACGTATTTGTCCCCATATCTACTGTTATAACTCGTTTTGCAGCTGCCGGTTACATCCGTCTCCCTCGATACTGAACCCATTTTAAAACAAGTTGTACCTATCAATCATACACACACATACACATGGGGAAATAGGGCCCAGGTTGAAAAATACCGAAGTTATTCTTTAAGAAGATAACCCTCACAGGACGTCACGACCATCAGAATGCAAAAAATGAGTAAGATAAGATAAGAAAACTTTAATGTAATGTAAATTATTTCCATACCAATACTGAGTATTGTATTGACACATCCCTAACTGTAATATCATTACTGTTTTGGACATTAGAATCCTTTACACAACTTATAACTGGGTAAAGTAATAACATTACAGTAGTAAGTTACTAAGTGTAGGATCACCACGATGATGATAATGATAGATGAATATTTTTCATCCCACAGAGAACTCACCAAGTTCTGCTGAGCCCTTACTCATTTGAACCTTTGAGCCATAAAGTGCTCGAATGCCAACCGACGCTCAAAGATTTGTGCAAAAGAAAACAACTTCCAGATTTAAGATAGGAACCCAAGACTTTGGCCTGTCAAACTCTTGGTCACTTGACCTTTAAGCCATAAAGATGCATCCTCCCCCGATACTGACCTACTCCAGAGAGACTCTGCTAAGTGACCATGGTCAGAATTTACGGCACTTAAAACATTCCAAGAGAAATTCCCGCCAGGAACAAAAGACAAAGAACGCCTTGTGCCATGCAAAATTAAAGTGTATATTATC
>JAJHUR010086540.1:0-24751 GCA_027495735.1 Lutjanus campechanus
AAAAAAAAAAAGTGGCCAGAACAGATCATTAAATTATGTGATAGAGTCATATTTTGCGGCATTCATCTGCATTCTGACTTCAGAGTTCTGGCCTTATAAATTTCCAACCAATTTGTTTTGAACTAGAACTGGGCAGAACTGGATGATTTTCTCATTATTTTGTTCTGCTTGGGGCTGTAGCGGCCAAGCCTAAAACTTAAAGCCACTGAGGGCATAGATGGGCTAATAACTTAGTTGACGTGCTGGCCGTGCACCGCCTCGTTGTGTCTTGTGAAATAACAACATCCCACTTCTTTTTCATTGATACTGGTCTTCAAAGTGTTGTACGCAATAGTCCAAAGTCAGTGTCCATCAAGATCCAGAAATCCAACCTTCACAAATACAACAACAAAAGCTTCACCGGGCGTGGCGTGCTGTCGTAGCAGTCAAAAAACTATTTGCACTCCTCCGTCTAGCAACACCTGTCACTGATGAAAGGTTCCTACCTAAGTAGATATGTGACTCAAAACACAAAGGTGACACTTAGTGGACAGTGTCTTACATGCATACATATACCTCTTGAAATGGCCCTTAAAGAGCTTTTAACCAACCCAAAATGTTGCTATCTGACGTCCTGTTAATGAGAATCAAAAATCAAACATCTATCTGATGCATTTACGAACAGCCCAGCCAAATACTATTAAATCTATCTTTAAATTATAGATGAGTATTATCTCTTTGTGCATTCACTTGCATTCTGTCCCAGAGTTTTGGTTTTGTAAATTTCCAACTGGCCACAACTTTTCATATACAGTATAGGCCTATGTGTTGAACTAGAACTGTCCAAAACTGGGGTGGCAGCTGTGGTGGCAAGCCATCTTAAAAGAGAAGCCCCCCGTGGCACCCCTCTAGATCCGCCCTTGATTTGATTTGAAATCAAATAAAGTTTGTCCTCTTTCATTCTGGTAGCCACAACAAAAAGAGGAGAAGAGACAAGAAGAAACTGAAAGAGAAGAAGTGGAAGAGATGGAGGAGGAGGAAGAGGAGGAGGGTAGACTCTTCAATCCTGAGTTACTCAACCACAGCGTGGACAGAAATGATCCCCCCTATCCCAGACCCACGCACGGCCACAGGGTGCATATTATAGGCAGGAATCCGGTCCGGTGCAGCCCCCGAAGACACACACACACACACACACACACTGAGAGAGAGAGAGAGAGAGAGAGAGAGAGAGAGAGAGTGTGTGTGTGTGTGTGTGTGTGTGTGTGTGTGTGTGTGTGTGTGTGTGTGTGTGTGCTTCTTCCTTGAGAAAGAATCTGAACCACTTCAGCCTGTCTGTCTGCGCTGGAGCCCGATAATAACTACAGGAGGACTGGCTGCTCTGGATGAATTCGTGCCGCGCGGAATCTCATTCACAAGACGGGTGATTTTAAACCCGGTCGGTGCCAATCAATAGAGAGCAAAGAGGGGGGAGAAAGGGGAGAGGGGTCAGATGTTTTCCCTTCTCTTTCTCTCCTCTTCGGCGTGTGCGTGAAGCGGAGGAGGCGCACCTGCGAGAGTGTCTGCTCCCCTTTTCTTTCCCTGAGAGGAACCCTGCGTGGCTGAGGCTGCATACACTTTACAGAGTGGACCAGCGGACTGTAAAAAAGACAGAAAAGGAGCGAGAGAAAGGAAGAGGAGGGGTGAGCCAGGAGAGAAAGAGAGGAGGAGTGTGTGTGAAACAGAGACTGGATGGATTCCTCTCTTCCTCTGGCACTCCACAGGCGCTCATTCATTTATTTAAGCCCGACCGACGACAGCATGCCAAGCGCAGACTCCAGCGGCAGAGCTCGGTCAGTATAACATCCCCTGTCTCTCTAATGTCTTTCTCTGCCTGTCTCTTTCGCATTCTCATCTGGTCTCCCCCCTTTTTTAAATGCAGGCACAGACTTCCCAACAGAGGACAGGAGTGACACGTCCTCCGCCGCGCTCTCACCTGCGCAACATCCCGACTTTGGCGCCCTCCGGGACACTGCCGAGACGCCACAGAGGAGGAACCCCGCCGTAGTGTAGAGTTATATGGGCCCCGAGCCCCGTGAGGCCCCTGGGATGGCGTGCAGTGCGTGTTACTACCTGGTTATCAGCTCCACACACCTGAGCAATGGACACTTTCGGCGCGTCAAGGGAGTCTTCAGAGGACCGCTGTGTCCAACCGCAAGCAATGATTCACCGGTAGGAGAACACACAGGTCTTGATAGATTTCCCTTAGGTGTGTGTGTGTGTGTGTGTGTGTGTGTGTGTGTGTGTGTGTGTGTGTGTGTGGGAGAGTGTGTGTTTGTGTGCGTTGTTTTGTGGTTGTCTGTTTTTTTAAATACATAGTTTTAGTAATCGAGCTTGTAAGAGTCTGTTTCGGTCACTTTTCTTCGCTTTTCTTTGGGCTATATAGTTCATTATAAAGCTTCAGAAATTAGTGTTGTCATAGTAATTTCCTCACAAGTATAGCAGGAAAAAAAAATCTGTGTAAATAAACAGTGTGGGCAGGATATAAGACAGCAGCCTTGCAGACCCAGTGGCTCTGCCATCTACTGAGGAGGTGGATGACAGAGGTGGATATTTATTTATTTATTTATTTATTTATTTATTTATTTATTTATTTATTTATTTGGCAAGGGATTAGGGCTGCAACTAACGATTATTTTCATTGTTAATTAATCAATTTATCCACAACTCAGTGATATTCAGTTTACTGTCATAGAGGAGCAGCGAAACCAGAAAATATTCATATTTAAGAAGCTTGAATCAGAGAATTTTGACACCCTAATGTAGAAGAGAGTGCACTTGTATTTGTGTGTTTTTGTAGTCACTGAGCTTGTAAAGGAGTCTATTTAGGCCACTTTTTTCTTCACTTTTGCTAAGGGCTGGTTCAATATAAAGATTTGGAAATAAGTGTTGTCATAGTAAATGTCTCACAAGTATAGGAAGACCAAAAAAAGAGTGTCAATAAACAGTGTGGGCAGGATATAAGACAACAACAGCCTAACAGACCCAGTGGCTCTGTCATCTACTGAGGAGGTGGATGACAGAGGTGGATATTTATTTATTTATTTTTTACAAGGCATTAGGGCTGCAACTAAACATTATTTTAAGTGTCACATCATCTGTTGATTATTTTTCTCAATCGATTAAATGCGTGGTTTATAAAATCTCAGGAAATGGTCAAAACTGTCAGTGCTCTCCAAAGCCCTAGATGACAGATTTCTTGTTTTGTCCACAACCTAAAGATATTCAGTTTACTGTCATAGCTGAGTGAAGAAACCAGAATTTCACATTTTCACATTCACATTTAAGAAGCTAACTTGTTTTCTTAAAGAAATAATATGCAACAGTTTTTTAAAACATGTGTAGACTCATATAAACATAATCTCTTCCACGTTTCTGTATCTGCAGAGACCCTGCCCTCTGCCTGTATTTCCTTATTTTCTCATTATTTTGTTGTGCTTGGGATGCTTTACCAACCTTAAATGTTGAAAAGTGACATCCTGGGAAAGACACTCAACAATCATCTATCATTCTGGTGCGTTTACAGACAGCTCAGATAAATCCTACTGATTCTACCTTTGAAAAATTACTCAAACCGGTTAATCAAATAGTTAGGTATTTCCTTAATAGTTGACAACAAATCGATTTGTTGATTAATCATGGCTGCTTTACAAGGGATGATCTTTTCCTTTCATGAGCCAGAAAAGACAGATTTTTTGGTAGAGGACAGTAGACGTGAATATTTTAAACAGGGAAGAAATTATCCAAGCATGAAGCCATTGTCCCTCCATGCCTCCTTCGCTCTCTTTCTCATGGCTATGGGAATTAAATGAATCAAATTCCATTAGTGCTTTCAGGAGGAGATGAGTTGTCTGGACGAAAATAGCACTAATTACCTGGGGAGTATTTGTTAGGTGAGTGTGTGACTGTGTGTGACCTGCCCGGCTTAGTGGGGTAACTCCCTGACCTTTCCGTGGTGCCCGTGGTTCCTTTGAGCCACCAAATTTGGCATTTAGTTGCAAACTGGCTCTCAGTTTGCGTGTACTTGCTGGCAGTGTGTGTTTTCGTGTGTGTGTGCGCGAGTGTGTGTGTGTGTGTGCACTTGCAGAGACAAGAAAGAGTGTGTGTGACCAAGAGAGAAACGAGACAGAGAGAAAAGCAAAGAAAATGACAATAAAAGTAAATATATACATGATGTTTTGGACTGTGTGAATTAGTGTGTGTGTTTGTGTCTGTGTGTGTGTGTGTGTGTGTGTGTGTGTGTGTGTGTGTTGTAGATTCAGGAGCTGCTCTGAGGGTCTCTGGTAATCACACATTATTCATGAGCTCTTAATGTGAGACGAGACAAACTGGCGGAGCTGATGACAAGTTTGATGAGAAAGGAGGAAAGGAGCAGCTGGTATGTGTGTGTGAGTGTGTCTGTGTGTGTGAGCGTGTGTGTGTGTGTTCGTACTCAAGTCATTACCAGTCTGTCATGTTCGGCCCGCGCTCACTATGTGATGGGAATGAGCGAGCAGTGTTGAGCCGACACAGTCAGACTAGCAGAGATGCTGCAAAGAGTCATATTAGCAAATTTAGTTGCAAACTTCAGCACACACACACACACACACACACACACACACACACACACACACACACACACACACACACACACACACACACACACACACAGGCATTATTTCCAGATGGACTAAAATACCACCAGTAATGAGATAATTACTGTGTACACTCTACAGTATATATATGGAATATGCATATCTCAGTTTCTACAAATTAGGGCTCCCCTTTTAAGTTCGCTGATTTGAATCATCTGTCTCAGAGCTCATTGATCTCCTTGTAGAAACATCAAATGCTCATTTTTTCTAATTCCCCCTGCAACAAGTTTAGTCTTGTCTCAGAGACAAGTCTAATTTCTCAGAAAGTCTAATTTGGCTGCACTTGACTGACTATATGAAGCATATCTACACTTTTAGACTGATGAATGCCTTTGCCTGTTTTTCAGGCAGGCAAGTTTCTGTTCATTTTAGCATGTTATAAAAATTAATTTGAAGGGATTTGACACTTGTTCGAAATGTCAAAGAGAAAAGGCAAAACCTGCACATGTACTCCACACCAGAAAAGTTTGATAATGACAACATTTTGATCCCACTTGATCTTTGTCAGGTCAGAATGTTTGAACAATGGAAACTACAACCATATTTATACATCATGTACCTCAATAGTCTGACAAGCTCAGTGATGGTCTATGATTTCCTTTGACACTGTTTCTAATAGCATTGCACCTACGTGGTGTGCGTATAATTGCTCTCCCTTTACTTGTACAATGGACCATGTCTTTTTGTCAAAAGTTGGCATCAAATGTAGAGTTGATATGATTAGTCAATTAGTTGACGTAGTTGTTTGCCTAAAAATGGTAGGCGATGGTGGAAAATGTTGATCGGTGTTTCCCAAAGTCTGAGATGACGTCCTCAGATGTTTTGTTTTGCCCACAAAGCAAGTTCAGTTTACTGTCACAGAGAAGTGACGAAACCAGAAAACATTACCATTTAAGAGGCTGCAATCAAGAATTTTGACTTAAAAAACGACTCAAACCAAATTTCAGACGTTGCAATGTATTTAATAACCGCACAGACCACCGCCACCTTCAACATTGACTCTGCTACATTATTACAACCTCCTCCAGCATTGCCATGTTTGTTGCTGTCAGAAACTTTTGACTCTGTCTTCTTTGGGGTGATTTCTGCCTCTGAGCAGCGGCCTCCCTCTAATGTTGTCTAGATGTATAGCTTAACATCCATGTCAACGTACACATGGAAGGACACATGGAGTATGTGGGCAACTTGAAGCAGTTATCTATTTTCATACATGAAGGTGGCATAAATGAGCGTTTAAGCTAGTTTAGTTGTTCTTTGATTAAATATTTAAATCAGGAAACTTTCATCTTTGCGCCACATTTTATGTAAGCAAAGTTCTTAATTTAACAGTGAGCAATTTGGCATATTTTGTGTATATTCCCAAAACTGAGGGATCTAAAAGAGTGTTGTTTTAGTATCAAAACTCATTGGCAAACAGCTCAGCTTGTTCTTGGCTTATACAGTATGTAGTAAGGCTGTTACAAGCAGAGTCTGTTTGAAAATCCTCTCTCGGTGGTGCACACAAGTGCTTGTGAAAGAATGTAATACTGCATTTCCTAATCTAAATCAATGTTATATTAACTCTACTTTTGCAGTCCACCATCCCAATAGGGCTTTTTCAGAGCAGAAAAAGAGCAGTGGTAGGGGAAAGCACAGGAGTTACATTATCAATGGCTTTGTTCTATTCAAGTGTCCCATAACTGATGAGACTGACAGTGGGCCAGCATGAACAGCACCAGACAGAGTCCTGGGTACCAGCACTGACCCCTTACCTGCAATTATCTCCGCGTCAAATCCCACCTGGAACTGTTGATATAAATCCTGTGACCCGACCTGTGATTAAACACACAATCACAGTCACTCACTTGTCACATGTCACTCACTTGTGTTCTCAACTGGCGCAACATCTGTGCTCCTGCAGCTGTCAGTGTGTTTCCTCACTGATGATGTGCCACTGACAACGTTATTCTCACAGTCATTCCTCCCAAATGTCCAACCTGGCCCTCATCAATGTATTGTCCGCAATTTGGTGTTCTCCACTGCCTTTTGCCTTCATGTCATCCATTTTAGCTCGCAGCTAACTTAAATCACTGTCACTGTTTTAGAAAGTGAAGACCCATTGTTTTGACAGATGTGGAGGCAAAGGTTGTGTCGGATGCTTTCAAAATAAAATATTGCCGGCTGATTAGACTTCATATTATTAGCAGAGTCAAATGTCAGAAATGCTGCACAATTATTTTCATGTCTGATTTCAGGAAAAAAAGCAACTCTCTGATATATTATCATTTTCATCCGCTGCCCGCCTGCTGGACTCTGAAACGGAAACAACTAAATGAACTCCAGCCATCATTAATTTTGGAATTTATACTAACGTGCAAGAAAATATTGATACGTTTGATTATCATGCTATTATGTTTTGTGATACTGTATCGATTCTCATAAACACTGTATCGTCGTATTGTGATACATGCAAATATTCTTGGCAGTGGTTCATTTTTTTGTTTGTTTTTAAACCCCAGGCTGCTAAATAAGCAGTGTCGCATAAAGACTAAACTTTTAAACTCAGATTTTATGCATGTGGTGCTGTGTTCTTTATAGTATGACAGATTTTTAGATTTAAAAATAGCAATATATCACATTGCACACAGCATCACAATATACAGTATATGGGAGCGTTACTTTAAGAATGTATTCTGATACAGTAACTAATTACCGGTTAAAAATGTAGTCAGCAACGTAATCCAAGTATCATCATAAAACAGAAATTGATTATTGATTAATTGGTCCTATCACAATCTTGTCACTTGAAAACCAGGTCCAAATATGTGGAGCACACGGACATACATCCTTTTTCAAGATTATATTCATCACTGATTAATCTGTTGATAATTTTCTCAATTGATCAATTAGTTGTTTGATCCATAAATGACAGAAAATGATGAAAAAAGCCAAAGATAATGTCCTCAAACATCTTACTTTGTCCACAGCTCAGAAATATTCAGTTTACTGTCAGAGAGGAGTAGAGAAGGTGATTAATAATAGATTGTTTTTTGCAGCTCTAAGTGTTTTATGTTTGTTGTTGTGAGGCTTGTTAGTTTGTCCATTGATTGATTTAAATGCAAAAAATGGCCAATATTCCACCCAGTGAAGCATTTTTTCACTAGAAGCCATGATAATTAATTGACAACTGAGCACATTGTGGATGGTAGAATATCATTCTTTATTTTAAAATTGTAATCCCACTAATAATCCCCATTTTTACTATATGTAACTGGAATCTGATCACTTCTTTTTTTAAATCTGTAATTGTAATGTACAGTTACCTTTTTTGTATCCAGATTACGTAATCCTGTTACATGTAATTACTCCCCAAGCCTGTATATCTTGAATCGTGATATGTATTGCCAATACCTCAGCCCTAGATGATACAGGTAACAGTGATCATTTTCATCCCTATAATCATGATATAAAATTTTCATATCATTTCATCTCTAATTTGCAGTAGTTGAATAGTCACACTGAACAGTCATATCAGATCCAAAATTTCTGTGTGTACAGACATAACTTAAATAATGCTTATAATATCACCAAAAAGTACTAAAGCCATCAAAGGAAACCATTCAGTCAAACAGTATGAGTAGCAGTGCCTCAATGGGAAAATCTAGATTCAAGCTCTCACCCTGCTGGTGTGACCCTGACCAAAACAATGAGGCTTCACCAGCTTCAGGGTCTCACAAGCTCCACCACAGCTGGTGAGGCTGGTAGAAATAGAAGTTCACATTATGTTGAATACATGTTATTATCTCCAGGCTTACAGTAATAGGTGTCATTCACAGCCGGAAGGACATAATTTTCTGTACGTACGCAGCCATGTCATAACTAATGTAGATAAATCTACCTGTGGAAAGTTTTCAGTGTTGGAAAATGCTGGCTAAGTAGGTATGGAAGGTCAAAAAAAGAAGAAGAAGAAGTGCTTCAGATTTATCCATATTAGTTTAGACATGGACCAATTTCTGGGCCTGTCAGCATGATAAACAGGCAGCGCTTATGGTCAAGTAGTTCAAAAGTGACCTCTTGTGTTAGGCGAAACAAAGTCCTTCAGCCAAGAGCGTGTGAGTTTAACACACACGCCTTCAAGACATGCTGAGCAGCATCTTTTGCTCCTGTCCGTTCTATTGCGATGCCGTGCCAGCCAGCACAACAGCTAGCTTCTCTTTGATTTAGCTTAGATCAGTGGAGTACAAAGGATATTACAACTGGGATTTGTCAGGGGTAACTTCTGGAGTCTCCACTTTGATAAGGCGCTGCAGCATTAAGAAAACACTGGGCGCCTATGAGGGGTAAAGAAGAGCCGTCTTGACACACAGCCCCCCTCCTCTTCCCCCACAACAAATCCTCTCGTGTTTGTTAAGAGTTCTCTGCTTTGTTGTTTAGTTAACTTCCCCGTGGAGTGCTGTGGTATGTCTAGATTAGAATTTTGCTCATTACTACTTTATCATCACTAATTAGTCATTGTGATAGGTCTCTCGGACGTGTCTAAATTTTGGTTCCCGTATGTATATTAGTGCTTAATCACCAGTGGTGAGTCATTCTTCAAACTCTCATTAACACTTCAAAGCTTTTTTGTTCTTGGTGTCAAAACAGAGGGAGGACAGGAGGAAGAGATGTAGCAACGGAAAGGTGTGAGCAAAGAGGACAGATACAACCCTAATGCATACCTCAATTTAGACCAGTTTTCTTCATGGATGGAATATTTTTTGTCATAGTTTTCATCAACAACATTTCTTTCACTGTAGAAAATAAGAGAGTAACTAAATAAAAAGTAATTTATTATATCTTTCTTTCTATCTTTGGAAGTCAGCTAGCATGCACTACCATGCTTGTTTTGTAAACTGTACAACAAAGTCAATGTTTGGGAGACAATAAAGGCAATGTGAGCTTCCTTATCATCATTGTATACTATAAACCGTTCATGTAATTATTTCTTAACTGCTGTATCAATGCCTGGTTAACACCGTCTGTGTTCTCTTTCTACCTTCTCTTCTAATCCTGTGGTCTAAAACTTGGATTATTTAAGTGTAGGAACAATAGCAATTGCTGCCCCCTGGTGGTCTGTAGTATTAATAACCCCTGGGTGATAATGGGTACAGTGATAGATAAAATTTGACAGTTGTCGCTAAAATAATATAGCTATACTAAAATAATATAAAGCCATTTTTTCCTTTGTCAGACAGTGTTACAACAACAGGATAAAACTTACACAAATTCACAGGGGCAACATTTCCATGAAGAATCATAAATAAGAGGAATTATAAATATAATTTTATAGGAGCTGCTGCACTTATAAAAAAGAATCCATGTGACCACATGCACTGATGGTCAATGGATGAGAGAAGGTGAAATAAGTGGTTGGTAAACAAGTTTCAGCTCATGTTTTTTAACTGCGTCATTGTACACAGAGCAATGAAACAGCATTGCAGGCTGGAATTTTTACAAACCAAGTCTCAAAATCATCACAAACCACAAAACTAACTGTGATGCTGTCATCCACCTCACCTGAGCCCACCAGCAGAGCGTGCAGAGGAGGCGATGCTTGCTTGTTTGCTTGTTCTTGTTTTTGTCACCGACAGACTGAGATTGTTGTTGTAAGTGTTTGACAGCATTATGGAAAGGATTGCTAAAGTGCGAGACCATTTTTTAAAACAGTAAGATGCATCTTAATTAACCAGAAACAACTGATTCATTGTTCTCGCCAAACTCACCAGACTTCTTTTGCACAACTGTAATTTTAACATCAGCATCATCATTTTCAATTTCATTCAAATTTGACAGAAACAAAATAAAAATCAGCCAAAACATCTTGGTTCATCATTCCACTGTTCCAACCATCACCCACTGTAGTTTGGCCAAGATAAACAGACAGCGGCTGCCTGGTGAGAGACGGATGTGCTGATTTTAGAACTGAACTGTATGAGGACACACACTTGTACTTTGTTGGAGAAAGTACAAGTGTACAGAGACAGCCCTTCTAGTTAGCATATAATTACTTTTATATGCAGTAATCTACTGTAAATCTACTGTAGAATTAGTCGACTTAGATCAGCATTTTAGTAGAGCTTCAACTAATGATTATTTTTCGTATCAGTTAATCTGCCGATCATTTTCTCAAGTAATTGATTGTTTGGTCCGTAAAATGTTAGAAAATTGTGACAAATGTTCATAATTGTTTCACAAAGTCCAAGATGATGTCCTCAAATGCCATGTTTTGTCCACAAGCCGAAGATATCCAGTTTACTGTTATAGAGGACTAAAGAAAACAGAAACTGTTCACATTTGAGAAGCAACTGAATTATCAAAATAGCAGCCATTAATCGATAAATCATTACAGCTTTCCATTTTAGTCTTTTGCCGTCTCGTGTCCGAACACCTTCCAATCCTGTTCCTACAGTCTCCCTCCCATCTCCCTGTAGAAACCCTCCCCCTGTGGAATAATGTAGCCCTGTGTGTGTGTGTGCATACTTAGCTGCTCATCTGCTGAAGACCACTTTGATGTATATTTCACTGCCGTTGCAGAAAACAGATGAATCGTCGACTGTACAGCACAGTGTCAAAGTGAGTGCAAATGTGTGTGCGCGCGTGTGTGCGTGTGTGACTCTGTGTTTGCACCCTCGTGTTTTCATTGATTCCGCAGGGAGCTGAACAGTGTTTATGTAAATGAGGTGGCATTTAAACATATGCCCCGAACAATTATCTTGAAACAAGTATTTAGCTGCACAAAAACATGCCCGTGTTCTGAGTGAGTCGAGTACTTAGCTACAAATATTAAGCCATCATGAGGGGACAGAGGTGAGATGCGCCAACTGGTTTGCCATTTGGCGTGCCAGTTTGCTCACGGCTGTAAACACGATACCCAGGAATCTTTGTGCACTTTTAATGATGATCATAATACTAAATGATACAGGCTCAGTATCAAAGAACTCCCAGGGGACGATCAGGCTGGTAATAGCATCTTGACATTTATGAAGTTCGAAAAATGTCAGAAAGAAAGAGATTAGTTAAATGTGAGTTTAAGATAAAAAGCGGCTATAGAGTTGTTGAGCCTCGTGTCGTCAGAAAAGCTATTTGAGAATCAAGGCCTTAATGCTGCAGTCACTCACATTCATAAAGTGTAATGACAAACACACACACACACACACACACACACACACACACACACACACACACACATACGCACACCAACTGAGCCATCAGGCCCTAGTGGAGCAGTTTGAGAGTGAGCAGGTGAGTGCTGCTGAATACTAAAGTCCTGTATGACTGGACCATTCCTGCTGACCGCTGCAAAGTGCTCCCACTGATCACCGCTAATGTCCTCCATCACAGTTTACACTCAACACTCCGGAGAGAGCGTGCACGCGAGTGTGTGTTGGGGAGAAAGGTGGATAATTGGGACAGATGGGTGAGATAGGATGAAGAGAAAGGGGAGGGAGAGAGGGAGAGCAAGACAGTTGGCATCGATTTTAACACTCTCTCAAGCCTTTATTGACATTTCATTTAGCTAATGAATTCATTAGGGCTTCATAGCATAATAACCTCTACTTGATAACCAGGATGGTTCCCCCTGGAGGGAAATACGGTGCCTTTTACTCCGCTGCCTCTGTATTTTCAGACTTTTTCCAAACTCATTCTCAGCGTTCTTTGATTTTTTTTCCCCTTCTCCACCTCTGTTTCTTTTTCTTTTACCCAGCAAGTTCCCTGCCTGTTTGTTTGTGCTGCATTGTGTAACTTGTAAATGAACCCGTTGTTTGAGGTGACATTACCTGCCAGTCTCTCGACAACAACGCAGCACGCCCTCAGGAACGACAGGAGAAAAAAAGGGAGGCGCTAAGATATACAAGCGCATTCATCTCCACCTATGTAAAGGTGTCTGCTTTTGTGAAGTATGTTCACCTCTGAGATGGAGATGATCTTTATTCAATTTACTGATGACTGACTCATTCTTGATTTGTGTCTCTGACCTGCTGCTTACTGGAAACATAAATATACACAAACATGTAACCCTGACTCAAATTCATGAATTGAAGGATTTTTTAAACTTATACAGAAACTATTTTTCAATCACATAAAGGATGTTTCACTCAGAGGACTCATGTTTGCACACATTTACAACCCTCCACTTGGACAGGAATTTCTGTCAGACTTAAGATGCTGGTTTATGAATCGGAAGGATTTATTTATTCCTGTTTGGGTCTGATGCCTGAGCGGTAAAATCTGCTCCTGTGGCATAGCTGTATGGATGTCTGTGGGGCTGAGCTGACCTGCGTGAGCTCCGTGTGGGTGTGTGAGCACGTTTGGAGGTTATCGTGTGGGCTGAGAGTGTTTGGTAATAGTTTGTCTGTTATTACAAGAATAGCAGGGGCTGCCTCTGTTGATTTAACATTTTGATCACATTATGAAATGTGCAAAACATCTTTAGTAGTACAGGCATTACACGACGTGGCCTCACATAACATATCAAAAGCATTAATAAATCAAAACCGGGGGGAGTATTGGCAAATACTTAAATCAGTGATGCTACAATTTCCCATTGCTGCCCATGTTAAAAAACTGATTCATACATATCTTCTAGGCTGCTGTCCACACAAAGGGTTCAGTGCTGTTCACAATTAACCAGAGGCTGTGTTTTACATGAGACATGGAGTTGGATGCAGTACACTGAATGTACAAAAGGAAATCCGTCACCCTTGGGGATTTTTTTTTATTGCAATATATTCAATAAAACTTTTACTGAAAATCTAACATGTCTAAGTTTATGTTCATCATTAATACAAACATTTATGTTAATTAGTGCCTATTTGGTCGTCACAAATATTGTGAAAGTAATATACTGTAAAAGTGCTATTTTAAGTGGTAATAATTATGTTTTAAATTTATGTTAATCAATGCCAGCATTTTTGACTTAGTGCCTGTTTATGTTGCCTTGGATACAAGCATACTAATATAGTGATGTTCATTTAAATTTTTAATTTTAGGAAGCAAAAAAAAGTGGTACAGGGTATGGTTAAGAAACACCTTTAGACCAGCACTTGGATCTCTGCCCGGTTGCATAAAACTGCTAAGGGAAAGGCTTTCTTTTAAATCTGTATCCACGCCTTAGGAAAAAAATGAGCCACATAAAATAACCTCAAGATTTCCTGAGGATGTTGTAAAGGAAAACCCTTCAAGTATTCTCTTATGCTTTGCTATAAGGTCCTTAGTGACCATTTCAGAAAATATAAAGGGACCCATAATAGTCCCTTAAAAATGAAATAATTTGTGAAACATAAGACAATGGCTGGATTTTAGGTGACTGAGGAGGAGGAGGAGATAACAATACAGACTTTTATGAAGAAAACCCACCGGATACTATGAGACATGAGAAACCAGTCAGATTTGACGTTAGCATGAGCAAATCTGTGGTTAGCTAGCCAAACGTTAACATAACATTGTTGTAAGCTATATTGTTGAATTGAAATCCATCAGTTTTTGTTGACTCCTGTCAATATTTGCCTTTTCTTGCTGTCACAGTCATATCTATTCATTACTTGATGTGCGTTTCATTTTGGTCTTGCTACATCTTCTGCTTGTTTGAATTTGTTCTTTCCATATTCTTCAAGGAGAACAACACTCGCGTCTCCTTTTCTTCTCATATTATCTTTGTTGTGTCCACTTTGAAGCAGCTAGCGAACACAGGCTAACTAAGTCCGTCAGCCAAGCTAGCTAACAACTGAGTAATGCAGTCTATTAACATTAAAGGATGATGTCAGTGAGACGTAACCATGGTAACTGAAGTGCACCTGTGCTGTATTATTATAGTAACTGCCATGAAATCCGTAGTGTAAACACTTAGGTAAGGTGAAACCTGTGAGGGTTTATTCAGTGTTACTAGTAAAGGAAACCCTTAGCTTAGCGAAATATTTTGCTGCAGGGACAAACTTAAGCTCGAAACTTAAGGTGGTTTATGCAACCAAGCTATTAAAGTGCACATTCTCTTTTTAGATGCATGTTTCAAGTGACAGACAAGTTATCATACATGTGTACATGCAAGCACGCACACACACACACACAGGCACAACAGATGGCCAACCTCTCATTTTGTATATTACCTTGGGACAGATGTTTGTCTGTGTGGTCATTAGTGATCGCAGCATCAGATAATTACCTGGAGACACACCAGCACATAAACACACACACTCACATACAATTAGAGAGTGTTTGATAATTACAGGATGTTTGATGAACCATCTGGAACACCAGCTCAGGTAGAAACTGAAAGACACGATCCAAACAAAATCATCCACACAAAGCCCTCAAATCATAGTTATCAAGACTATCATTGCCCGAGTCGTGAAAAAAGAACGAGCATGCATAGCAAGACGACAGGTGAGAGATGAAGAGATGAAAGCGTTTTGTTTCACAGTCATTAGGATGTCATGTCTCATTCAAGGTTTGATCTTATCCTCTTTTATTCTCCTGGACTCTGTAACCTCTGTCTCTGCAGTTTTCTGTTTTTTTCAAATGATCATTTGCTACCGCCTTCTGTCTCTTCCTCCATCCATTTCTCTAGCCAATAGCGTTTGCTCCCATCCTCCTCTTCCTGACACCTCTCTTATCTCCTCTCCTATTGCTTTTTCGTCTCATCTCTGCAGCCCATTCATTTTTTAGCAGGTCAAGGGTTCAGCTGTTTAGGCCTTTGAATCTTTGTGTGTGAGGGTTTGTGTCTGTGTGCATATGTGTGTACAGTATGCCTTTATGGGAGTTTGTGAGCGTAGGCGATGGGAGAAATATTGCAGTTGTGATATTGCTGAAAAATCCTTGAAGGAATGAAAGAAAAGAGAACTTTATTTGGTGGTCAGTAATTCTTTTCTCCAATAACCTCCATTGTCCTCTCTAACTCTGCTTCTTATTCTGCTGCTCTACCTGGATTCATGCTTTCACATGGGAGCAGATGTGGGGATAAAATTATAGCTCCATTAACTCGGCGTGCATACAGTATGTGCCTGCATGCACATGTGGGTGTGCATGTTACTCAGATTTGCACCTGTGTGCTTGAATGCCTGTGTGTGCCTCCACCACTGACACTCAGACCTGGGTTAAGAGCAGCTCAGACAAATTAATTATCTCTTCTCTGGAGGAGAGATGACTCACTGAAAGTGAGGCTGTGAACCAGCACCTCCTGGTTGAGCGGAGGCCGAGGAATCACTCCTGGCCTAGCAGAGACCGAGGGGCTTCCTTCTGAATAAAGCAACTTGGATTTCATCCTCGGCTTGATCTTCAGATCATATTTTTTTTCCCACTTTTCATGTGCATAAGGCCAATTTATAAAAATAACTGCGACTGAAAGAAGTCGAGCAGGCACGTTGCATTTATAGATCAAAGTGGCAGAGGAATTTTAATGCATATGAACAAGTTTCACTTCCCTGAAATCATTGACATAAGATCAAGGCTTTCATGTTTTGCATTGCTGTGCCTTGCACAGAATAGGCTGTTCTGGTGCATACTGCACAGCTTGGTACACCAATACACTCGCACAGACACTTTAAGTCATGAGCCTGAATTAGTAGAACTGAAGGACTGAAATAATTATTTCAAACTTATTATATAATGTATGTATACACTGGTAGTTTGTATGCTAAAACTTTAATTTGGATGTCCGCTGTCTGGAAAGATGGGCATGTATTTTTGACTGTCACAAAGACACTTTTGACTTTAGTAGATTTACTTTTAGAATCTCATTCAACATGTTTATGGTTTACCAATAGAGCAAGAAGGACAAAAAATGAATAAATGATTGATGGAGGATTAAAGACAGAAACAAACACATAAAAAGACAGGAGGGTTCAAGTTGCTTAAGAATTTAATATGAGAAGCTTCACTGATGCAGTGTATCAAAGAAAAAAATCAGAATAATGACACTGACTGTTGGTCTAAGTCCAAATAGCGAGTTGGACCCATAAACGATATATTAATGTTGAAATACATGTTTTATATACACTTGTATGGTTGAAATGGGTTGTTTCAGCAGGAACACAGGAAGGCTACAGGACACTGAAGGAACGTAAGATGAATGCAACCTTGTTATTTGACAATAACAAGCAACAATGAGTCCTATGCTGTAAGCTGATCAGCTGTATATAACTGTTAATTGTCTGTCAATGTAAAGTTAAACCTCCTATCCTGAAAACAAAAGCCCACAGCTCAGAAAACACACACTGAAGTTTGTGTTCAGTGGCTGCCTGCCTTACTGTCTGCAAGATTCCTTTTAACATATTGTTCAATTTAACTGTTCCTAAACATCTACTCCTTCCAAATGATTATTAATGATTTCCTACAACACATAAACAGACACTTACTCATTCAGTGAACATTCTGCATTAATTTGAACTCTAATGAATGAGTAACGTGGCAAATAATAACAAAAGTTACGGACCAGAATACATTTTCAATAGAGGACACTGTGGTTGTAGCACTGTTGTCAGAGAATTAAATATTTCAATTTATATATACATGTTAGTATGTTTCCTTAATCTCAGACATGATCGTTTTATGGTTTAGTACAGTAAATATATTATATATTTCTCCTTTAAAGCTGAGATTCAGTGTAAACCTAGCCTGATATCAGACTGAGTTGTCAAATCATTACACTTAATTTCCATATTCATACATTATTTATTCATATTTCATATTCAGAGAAACAGCCAACTCAGAGGAGTGGGTGGATTCACAGGTCTGGTCCCAGGCTAGTGTAAACCAGGAAGGGACATAACATTTTCTAAAATTTATTGGCAGTGCCACAAAGTATAAACCTGAGTTTCTCTAGTTTCAAGTGCTAGATGACATCTGTTAACCATAAATATATCTGGGAGGCTGTGGGGTTTTTTCCAGTTTAGGAGAATTAGCCTGCGTCAATACTGATATGAAATCATTTGATTGCATGCATTCTTCTTTTTTTTTTACCAATAAGGCTTTGCTGAACCTTGAGGCGTGAGGCTTTCATGTTTCTGCTGTCTCAGCCGCAGCCTCTTTACTCTTGACCTTTCACCTTTACCCTCTGACCTCTGACAGATCGCCCTGAGGAAAAATAAACGATGAAAGGGTCAATGTTAGGGTCAAGGATTCAGAGAGATGAAAAGGTATTATTGAAATATTACTTTATTAAATCGCTGTGTACCTGAGAATATACTGCTTGCATGTGTGCACATATCATGCAGTAAAATTCTCTGGGGCATTCACACAAACACAGGACAGGAAACAATAAAAACACTAGAGCAAAAGGGATGGGGGATTCCAGACATTTTAAATTCAATACAATACAGATACTTTAGATAATTTTTTAAATGGAAATGTAATTTTTTAAAAGAATTTTTAGAAAAGAAATATCGGAAAATTACACATACTGGTCATTAATGGCAAATTTAATACAAAAACAAATATGAGTACAATTAAATAAAAATGCTTGTGATTTTAAGTGTTAAAAAAGAATGTATTTTATAGAAATACTATGATAAAAGGAAATATCTATCCTCTTGTTTTTATTCATCCTTCTTATGACTTTCAACGTGTGTTGTTTTTAAATGTTTGAAGAGGTTACTCGTGTTGCCGCTGTGTGGCACTTTCTTGTCATTAATATTGCATTGTGCAGTATTTTCATCTACAGGTGAAAAAAGCACCTCACCGTGTTATGTTTCCTTTCTGCTACTCTTGGACAAGTTTGATGTGGAAGTGTGTGACTGCTGCTGCGCAGCGCTCACTCAGTTCTCATGTCTCATAGGTTTCCACAGTCATGTGTCACGGCCCAGTGAGCACCAACCGGAATTTCTGTGTTGATTTTTAGTTGAAAACTGGTTGATATTTGGTCGGAACGCCTGAGACCTCTTTTCACCATTTTCTCAACCAGTTAAAATGCGGCTTCATCAACATGTCACAAAACCCAAATTTTTTGAATCATTTTTGATGATTTGTTCAGTTGTAGGTTGAAAGAGAAAAGGTCAGTAGGTGAAATCTGGTCTACCTGAAGATGTCATTTCAACTCATTTTATGTTTTATATAAAATCTCAGAAATGCAAATTTGGCTGTGTGCTGCCTACAAGAAGCTTCCAGGACATCGTAATGGGAGAAGTTCTTACTGTAAAAAAAACAAAAAAGAAATTCCGCCTCTTGAGTGACTAGTGCTAACGTCTCACATGTGGAAGTACTCACACTTATTGTTTGCAGCTTTGGCTATCCTGAAGGCCCACGCACCTACTATAAAGAGCAACAACCAGGATTGGAGTCCTCTGTATGGCAGTGGAGATTTTTCTCTTATTTTCAACCTGGAGAATTTGATGTAGTTTCTGTGTGACCCAATGAACTTGAACTTGAAAAATAACTCTGGGTACCAGTGAAAAGACATTTAGAATAGGCAGTTGTAGAGGATAAAAATGTCACTATCGCAAATTCTGGTGAAACATGGTCTAAATGTGAACTTTGAACTGACGTCTTCAAGTCATCAGTGAAAAAACTTTCACTTTTGAACCTATTCTGAATGTCTTTCAGTGGAAGGATGCTCACTGGGGGTGGGCAGCTAAACAAAAACATCAGGGCACAAACATACAAAAGTGCTGAAAACATGTGGAAATGATGCAGCCGCCCACATTTTGCATTTATATAGTGTTATTATCGATAGTTGTTGAAGGTAATTAATACCATATTAATGGCTTGTGAGAATTGATGGATTGATCCTTGCAGAATCAATCCATTCATCCCTAAAGAGCACAAGTGGGGTAAAAATGCCTGTAGTATTATACTAACATTGTGTGCGCTCTCATGTGTGTTCATTCTGGTGCGCTCTCATGTTTATGTATCACAGCAGATAGGACCTACTAGGACATTCTGATAGTGCAGGGTCGGTCATGCATCAGTAACAATGCATCAAATTATATCAGACTTACCTCCACCAGCAGCACGAGCCATGATGCAGACACTAATAATTCATGCTGTTTGCTTCAACCTGCCTCCACATCAGCCGTGATAGAGAGAACAACCCACTGCAATTATCATGAGCAGCAGCATTCCTGTGTTTAGCAGATTGGAGATGCCAGGCGCTCAGCTTAGCGCTGTGCAGAAATGTCCTGGCTGTATGCTGCCAGGATGGCAGGATCACAGTGGTCTGCAAGCAGCCTCCAGCTACCAGCCACAAGGCCTTGGCTACCTCATTTATATGGGCAGGGTGCCGGTTTCCTCTGTCTGTTTGTGTATGTATGTTTGGCGTGATTGTGTTTGTGCGTTTCTGCATGCGTCTGCTATGGGGCCTTCTTACCCTTGCTGTGAGGTATATTCTTACCCTGTGGTACGGGATTAGTCACAACACTGAATGGGAAGACATGGAAGCAGTAGCAGGAGTGGACGAGGATAGGAGGAGAGGAGAGGAGAGGATGGGAAACCCCCACAAAGATGAGAAGAAATGTGTGGGTGGATTGTGTGAGTGCATGTGTGCCTGCATGCCATGGGTATTCATCAATTTCCCAAAGATTCTCCACTTTTCCTCTGCCATAAAACCCAGAGGCAAGAAGTAAACACAAACTCTGTAAGATCTGCTGCTTCCCCTCTGCTCCTCTTTTTGTTTCATTCTCTGTCATTCCTCCTCTTTCACTTTCCTCTCTCCACATGTAAAGATCACTATGCATTTGCGGTATGTGGGTATGATATAAAGGTATCCATAGTTACTGTACTCCCTCCGTAGATGCCAGTTGATCAGCCCTGAGTTAGGAGAAAGAGGAGAGAAGAGGAGTACCAGCACAGAAGGTAAGCAATGTCCTGCTGTGGACAAGGTCAGCAATAAAAGGTATTTTAGCTGCTTAAAGCTACTACAAGGAGTTTTTAACTGGTTATGAAATGGTCTCAATTGATTACTAATGCCTCTCTATGACCTACATAAGTTAAAGAGACCCTCCACGAGTAGATTGGCTATTTCTATGCAGTTCTTAATGACTGCCACTGGGTCGACTTCTCTGTGAAATCAGATGAAACAAACAAAGTGTGTAAAGTAGCAAAGTGGCTAACATGCATTTTGTTGCTGACTCTGTCCACAGCAGTACATAGCTTAGCTTCCTTCACTGGTACTCCTGCTGCTTCTCCAAACTGCCAACTGCCATCTACTGTGGCTAATACACTGACTACCAATAAGTACCTCAGAGAACCCCACTTCAAATAATCTGAACTATCCCTTTAAAGGGATAGTTCACCCTTCAGTAATTATCTACTCACCCTAATTCCAGTTAAAGGTCAGGTTTAGATTAGATTAGATTTGTAGTCCACAAAATACTGCTGGAGTTTCACAGGAAAGCAGCATTGCAGAATCACCCAAACAATGGAAGTGAATGGTGACCATTTTTCAAATGTAAAAAAAAAACAAGAAAATAAAAGTATAAAATCCACCATACTGCTCGTCCGTCATAGTCTCCTAAAGGCTCAACATGCCAAGTTGACTTAAGAAAATGTTATTTACACCATATTTTTAGCCTGAATCTTCACAGTAGATCTTTAGCTTGGAGCCACGTTCATGTGCACATGCACACTGTCTGAACTGGGCGTGTGTGTGTTTTGTGCAAATGGCATGTCAGAATTTTCGGAGACTTGGATTATGCCAGCCAAGCAGTTTGGAGGCATTATTTGTTTTGTTTTCTTTTTTCAGTTGTTTTTAACATTTGAAAACTGGTCTCCATTTACTCACATTGTTTGGGAGATTCTACAACACTGTTTTCCCGTGAAACTCCAGCAGTGTTGTGTGGACTAACAATTGGCATGAGGGTGAGTAGACAATGACTGAATTTCCATTTTTGGGTGAGCTATCCCTTTAAGCTATTTTTGTGTGTGATTGTTTGGATTACATTTACGAAACATGTCTGTCATCTGGTAAAGGGAAATCGATATAATGTGGGTCTGGAGGATGTGGAACACACTGTCTTTCATCTGAGCATGCAGAGGTTGCAGCAGCCGAGTGCTTGTCATAAGCAGTAGAAGCCTCGTTCTAAATTCTGTGCTCGCAGCTCAAGTTAACTTTCAGGTATGACAGATGTGTGTTTTTGGGAAAGCTTTGAAAACAAAAAAAACCCCATGCACATCACAAAGCAAGCCACAATCGATGAACTTTGCGTGCGTGGCTGTGCGTGGGTGTGTGTTTCTGTTTATGTGCGAGCGTGTGAAAAATGGCAGCGTGTGATTTATGTAAATGAGTGTCATCGGCCGAGAAGGAGGCAGAATTCCCAGGCCTGATGAGTGGCTTAATGATTCATCAGCCTGGCTCAGGCAGGCATCAATAATGGATGACAGAGTGGGTCATGCAGGATTGCTCGCCCCTTGATTAAAGTGCTCCACAGCTAAACGCCTCACTTCCTCCCTCTTCTCACTCTACCTTCTGTGAGGATAAATACAGAAATATGCCATACATGCACACCCCCGCACACACATACACACACAAATACACACATGGTCACATACAGTACACCTTTTCCTCAATCTCTTTCTCTACAGCTTTATGTCATCTCACCTCTCACACGCTTAATAAGCCCTCATCCCTTCATCATCTCCTCACTCTGTTTCTTTGGTCTTAATCCAATCATTGCGAGTGAAAGAGAGGAGAGAAAGGGGCAGAGAGAAGCACCAGGATAGGGGGAAAGGAAGAAGATGGAAAGCGTGGGAGAAAAGAAGAGAAAGCCACAAATGAATGCTTTATAATTTGTCTGTACAGAAATGGAACCTTTCTCTCTGGAGATAAGAAGGAAACATAAATGTTCTTTCTCTCCCCTCCACACACGCAGAGCGGAGGGAGTCGTTTTCTCTGTCTGTCTCTCTTTAAGCTGTATGTGGGTGTTGGTGTGACAGGACAAATCTCTGTCTATTAGGAGACATAAACCTCTAAACCCTGAGCTACACGGCCATACATACTAATGCAGCCATACAGAAGAAGGCTGGATAGAAGGAGAAGTTGAGAATGATAGTGAGAAAGAAGGAGATGTGGCAAGCAGCAGAGAGATGGAAGGTGGCAGAGCAGGCAGGATGTTGAAAGCAGAGAGAGCCATTACGGGATTTAAATTCCCGGCCAGCACCGGGTCTTAACTGCTACACAATCTTTGAGTACAGCAAAACCAGCTTTAACAAAGTTGAACTGATGTGTGCCACAGAGGAAGTTCAGTGAGTTTCTGTGTGTAGTGTACCTCCTGTATGATGATGTTGAAGCGAGAACTTGCTTTTCAGCCTTCTCGTCTGTTGTATCATTAGGCATCCATGCACTCACACTCTAATGTGCAAGAGAAAAGATCACTCACTCTTATTGGACATACTCATGCTGTCTGCCTGATAGCACAAAGGCCATTCATACTAATGCAGCCATATAGAAAGAGGCTCAATTGAAGAAAAAGTTGGGAACGTTTGCAATGAGGACACAGAAAGAAAGGAGGAGATGTGGCGAGCAGCAGTGAGATGGAAGGAGCCAGAGCAGGCAGGATGTTGAAAGCAGAGAGAGCCCTTGCGGGATTTAAATTCCCGGCCAGCACCGGGTCTTAACTGCTACACAATCTTTGAGTACAGCAAAACCAGCTTTAACAAAGTTGGACTGATCTGCACCACAGACTGAGTTTGTGTATCTCCTGCATGATGTGTGTGATGATGTTGAAGCGAGCACTTCCTTTTCAGCCTTCTCGTCTGTTGTATCATTAGGCATCCATGCACTCACACTCTAATGTGCCAGAGAAAAGATCACTCACTCTCATTGGACACACTCATGCTATCCCCCTGATAGCACAAATGAACCACACAGAGCGAACATGTGCGCGCACACACAAGCGCTCACCCGCACTTCAAAGCTTCAAAAGAAACTGCAATCATAAATGCCTGAAAGAGAGCAATCATTCCTCAATTCACCGGCAACAGCAACCCATCGTTCTCTAGCTCCTACCCATCCTTGCTCCCCCTCCCTCCGTCTGTCTGTCTGTCTGTCTGTCACACCCCTCGCCCCTCATCTCTAAGTATCTGAGGCGGCGAGACTTAGACGAGCGTTAAGAGAGTAGCGTGTAATCTTCGATTGTATTAATCCTGTTCTTTTAAATCTGTCACTTCCCAAACTGATTACCTTCATCTTCTTAACTTGTCTTTCGCTCTAATCTGTATCATCACACTCTGACAGATTACAGACCCGGTTTGATCACTTTAACAGATAGAGACGCAATCCGCTTTGAGGCAGTCAATCAGCAGCCTTGTCCAGACAGACAAGTCCAGTACATTATACATCTTTGGTGTGTGTGTGTGTGTGTGTGTGTGTGTGTGTGTGTGTGTGTGTGTGTGTGTTCCAACTTAACGACACTGTATATCCATTTATCCATGCAGGGTTTCCAATTGTGTCTGTAATTCAAATGTCAAGAGTGTATGGTCCATATAATTCAATTTTTCAGCCAGCTGGGAGAGGAGAGCATTTAATACTGTAGATGACATTTAGCAGGCGAGAAGAGAAGCCTGATAGGCACACAGATGGAAGGACACATAACTGACAAGTGCTTTTAATGCATCAGAGAGGAAAACAGATATGAATGAGGACTGAGAGAAAGTCCCAAAATAATATAAAAGGCTACAATAGAAAATACACCTGAATTAAATGAAATGTGGTGATGGGAGAGGAGAAGGTGAAAGGATAAAAGACGATCAGATCTCAACAATCTAGTCATCCAAGGCTCCTTTTATGTCATTTTTCACACCTGAGAGCAGCTTTAGAGAGAGCATTAAAGGTCCAGTGTGTAAGATTAATAGGGATTTATTGTCAGAACATGGCAGAAGTGGAGCATAATGTTCACAAGTATGTTTTCATTAGTGTACAATCACCTGAAAATAATAATCATTGTGTTTTTGTTAGCTTAGAATGAGCTGTTTATATTGAAGGGCACAAATCTTTTTCCATGTTGCACTGCCATTTTCTTAGGGTTGGGGGAAATAAATCAATTCTTAGATGCACTGTGATTCTCTCTTGAAAGATTATGAATCTTGATTTTGTTCAAGTGGGACTCTCCAACACCCCCCTTGCTCACGCTATGGATGAGACAAGCTCTTAATTTTGT